>MU183494.1:38176-114337 GCA_016904865.1 Pissodes strobi | reverse complement strand
AAGCTCAGGAAAAAAAATAAAACAATTTTTCAATATTTCGGTTTTTTTTTCGGATATATCGGAAATATTCGGAATTTTAAAACTTTCTAAACGGCATATTGTTAGGCACCTATATGGGCAATTTTGCCTTAACGTGACCGACACTGTATCTCTTACGGTTTTCGAGTTCCCCATACATAGACTCGAATTCGGCCACCCTGCAGTGAAACGGGGAAGTTCGGAAATGGCCAGCAGCTTATTGTGGTGGGCAAAATAAAAACTGGAAATTCATGTCACTATGGCAGCAACTCATCCGAGAAAACATGCTTAAAACGATAGAACATCGTTTTTTAGTTTCAGGTCGCACATACTTACCATGCGACAGGGATTTTGGTATTATTGAACGTTATAAAAAGCGTATTACACAAGCTTTTAGTCCAGAGGACTAGAACGATATTGTTCGTAAATTGTAAATCAAACAGCTTTGATGCTGTAGTAATGAAACAAAATGATTTATTTTCTTTTGATGGATTAACTTTGGTTAAGAAATTGGCTGCTGCAGATAAACAACCTGTTAAATTTTCTGAAGGACCTTGTTTTAAATTTCATGAAAATTATCCAGCTTCCATGTTTGTAAACTAAACATTAAACGGAGATTTTATAGAAGCTAATGCTGGTAAAAGAGGATTGCGCATAAATGACAACACTTTAAAGAGCAATACTCAGAAGTATTGCGGTCCTTTAGCACTCAATCCGAAGAAAGTATCAGATTTTCGTGAACTTCTTAAATTCATTCCTCCAATAAACCAAACCTTCTACACACCGCTAATCGACGATCAAAATCCTTACTCAAGAGTCCGATGAAAATATTGAAGGCGCCTAAGAGCGCGATATATAGTTTAACCAATAAGGGCATAAACCACACCCATCTTTTCACTTCACCTATATGAATCCGAGAAATTACCCACGAATTCTGGGCAACACCCTGTATACTATAATAGGTTTTTCAACTGAAGATCAGTGCCTTATCCTATATTGCAAAAAGGTCAAACCGTCATATGATGGTCAGAATGCCCAAAAAAAATCAGCTAAATTGCTATTTTGTTCAAAGGTATATAGTATCTCAATTAGTTTAGATATATTTTTGAAAGTCGTGACTCATGAGCAAAGTGAATCTTGTTGATTAAATTCATTACACAACTCTAATGGATTTATTTTACGAATTTTTTATTCATCATACATTCATACACCAAAATAATGAAAAATCCATAGCCCCGTTGAAGTTCGCTTTTAGACCAACCAGCAATTACAGCTTTGCCTCTGGAAATTGTATACGCAATGGACAACTACTCTTGCACTGCCCTTGAAATTCATTTTTATCAAATCTTTCTCGCCTGATTATAGTTTCCTGAAATGATCGCTCGTTGATCTCTCTCACACATTGACGCTTTCTGCCAACAGGAAAGTATTTTCATGAAGTCTCTGAAACCCGTTTCAAACTTGGGGCTTGGGGGTGATCAGTTCGGGATTTTAAAACAAGTCATATTTGACACATTGACATCACAATCACACGACATGTAGTTTTAATTTGATTTTAATTTCAATGTTCAACCTATGTGGTGTCTAAGAGTTCGATTGTTTGACTCGACTGTGCTAGTTCCTGACAAAGAAGCACTGATGATAGGGCCGAAGCGCTCTGCAATTTATTATTATTAAAGATTTTGCACGAAATACAAAGTTTCAGTTCAATTACTTCCACGTGCACACAGTCTTAAACCTTATTTACTTTTTTATACCTTATTGTTTGTTTCACTATGCTAACTGGCTCATTTCACAATCGGCAAGACTATTCTACCGAATATATAGTGAAATAATTACTTTCGTTCGTTTTGGAGTCCGGGCCTGCCTAATGACCTTCACACTGCAACAGATGGCGCCCGCTAATTCTCTAATGCGCAAGGCAAAATAGGAATCGTTTTGTTTACATTTATTGCTTATCCACTCCTATACAAATCAATGATCGAGAGAGGTTTCTATCCGCTTAAATTGTGTGTTTTAAAAGATTTTGATTTTTTTGCTAGATTTGAGTAAATCATTATGGTGTCTCGTGCTATGCGCAGTTGCTGTAGCAGAGACGGGATAGACAAGAAGAAATCTACGGGAATAACGTTTCATAGGCCAGTATAAACAAGAAACAGAGCAGTATTTAAAGCATTTTTTGGTGTATTTTTGAAACGCGAAATTGCTATTTTGGGTCTTGGGGCATCTCTTTAGATGTTATTTAATGCTTTTTTAAGAATTTTGTGATTTCAAATACTTTTTCCAATTTAGTTACACACAGTTTCGACCAGTCTGTGTTTGACAGTCACAGAATTTTGTTGATCAAAAGTGTCATTGAAAGGTATTTACATATTAGAATAATTTATTTAGGTAAAAGTAAGCAAAGTAAAGAAACTAGTAGTTACATCAAAGTAACAAGAATGTAATATTTAAAGATCAATAAATAAATAAGGTTTAAAAATTTTGATTAGCTTTTTTTATAGTTGCCCTCTTAAATTAGCCTACAGAATGTGTAACAAGTGCTGAAATTAGTAGTTTTCACAGGAGTGGGACAGTTTGGTTGAAAAAGTTTTACAAATGTGAAAAACGAATTTCTAACGTGTTCCACACTACTTTTTCTATAATTTAACCATGTTTGTACCTTTAATAATGAAACAGTTGCTAATGGTAAAATTAGGATAACCATATTATTATTTATAACTTTTGTATTAGCTTGTTAACTAAGTAACGAAGGTTTTCAGTCAGGTCATCTCGATTTTTGCGTTTGTGATTTTAAATTGAAATTATTCAAAACTGAGAATAAAAGAAATAAAAAAATCTACTTAGTTCGTCTCTGATAAAGTAGCCATATTGTTCCTATACTTAGCCACGCCTACGTCGCCTACCGATACCGTCTTAAACGGTGATAGCGCTTCCTTTTATTTTATCTCGATGACCTAAACTAACTACAACCGCCCATCTTTTCTTGTCTCTAGCAAAATATTTTGTTTTTTTACATGATCGCTGTGATCTTTATGAGGTTTTGGGAATGTCGTTGACAGAAAACAAAAATTATGTTGAAAGACGAAGTACCAAACCAAAATTGCAATTTTGAGAAAAAAACGGACTTAAATTTGAGCGAGAGAGACAAAATCCGAAATCACTCGTCCTATTCAAAAACATTTGAATTTCTATTTCATCTAAAATCAATAGAAAATTAAAATGTTACCTTATTACCAACTGAACTAAAGGAAAAGTACAGGACAGATTTGGACGAATATTTTCCTCAAGAATGTGTCCATCTAAAATAGAATCTCCATTGGAATTGGTTCAGGCTTATGACGATAGGATCAAGTCATTATGTCACAGCCCAACGACGTCATTTTATGACGTGAAAAAAGCGTCATTTAATGACGTAAAAATACGTATCTATGAGTAGGTATCCGGATACTTGAGACCTACCCCACTCTTGCCACTCTATGTGAACTCTCATCTAAACGAACACAGGCGTGGAAACGTCTTGGAGTCTTGCGGGGATCGAACCACGAACTTTGGGCACGCGAGGCAAACACGCTACCACTGAACTAACTGATCCTTGCAGAATTTCTTTTCTAAACGTGTATATATGGACGCAATAGGGGTTATATTTTATTTAATAATTCGTTCCATGCTAAGCTAATGCCGTTTTATTATAAGCTTATATATTGAACACTACGTGACCTACTCTATCTACCCCATAGCCAACATCCAAGAAGTCACTGAAATACAGTTGCGTAAGCGTTAACCTGAATATTTTTTTTATATTTATATAATTATATATAGATGTGTTACGGGCAAAGCGAAATAAAATTGCTTGCTAAAGCAAAATATTCGAGGTGTTGGGGTACAAAGGTAATTTAAATTTATATTTAAAATACACAACTTTAATAATAAAAAATAAAAAGTTATTGTTAACCAAACACGATTTTTTAAAAGAAAATTTTCTTAAGAAATTTAGCGAAGATTAAAAACATTGTAATAATATGGTATGATTAACATTAAGGTTTTAAATTGATTTACCGAGTAAATAAAATTTTTCTAAGTGTGAAATGCCGAAAAAATCTCGTAAAAAAGACGTGATGTCTATGACGTCTAACAGACGTCTAGAAATCGACGTCATAAATCACGTCATTTATTGGTCATATGGCGCCTCAAACAAAAAACGACCAAAAAAACGCAAAAATGACGTGATAGTGTATGACGTCTATAAATCGACGTCATAAATCACGTCATTTATTAGCTTATGACGTCCCAGACCAAAACTGCCGAAAAAATCACGTCTAATTGACGTCAGCTTACTGCTTGGAATACGAACCCAATATCAATATTTGTCTATTTTTCTCTATAATGGTCAAACATGTAAGTGGTGAATGATCTTTTTTCTTCAAACGTCAGTAAATCCGTCATTACTCGACTGTGGAGGCGGCAGTGAAGTTTCGTTTTTCCTCCGCCGGAGCTTTACTTTTCACTTTTCCGCCGGCGGAGGTAAAAGTGTTATCATAGCAACATATATACAATACAAACAAACATCAAAATAAGCGTCAACAACTCAAGAGTTATTAAACTAAAATTTGTATTTATCACTCAATGTGTGACTGCATTTCTAAAAATCACTAATTTAGGAACAAATTGGTTATTATTTAATTGAACTTGCTCAATAACTGCTTATCAATACGGAATTAAAACGCAATCGAAGACGCAATTTTAAAAATATAATTATTGTTGACAGTGACCACTGACAGCTTTGTGTCACATTACTATAGCAACAACCTGAGCCTATTCACCGACACCGCACCGGTCTAAGCCGCCTTGCGAACCCACTTATCTTTAATAATAATTATTATTACTATTAAAAAGAGACTTTTTGCATTAATTTGTCGACATTTGAAGAAAAAACAGCATATTTTATTTGGAGGAAAAGTTACTTTTCATGGCTTGCTCTCTATTACCAGCCTCACTCCGTTCGGCTGTTAAACACGAGCGCGCCATAAAAAGTATTACTTTTCCTCCATATAAAATAATATACTATTTCGTACTTCCGGGACTGAAGTAATACCTTCACAACCTTGTGGCAGGGACTAAAGTGTCACTTTTTGTCCTTCCGGGATTAAATAGTCTCGGAAATCCCGGAAGGACTAAATTACAACTGAGCTCTTGACACTAGTAATGACAATGTTTCAAAATTGTTCTTGTCAAAACGCAACGTTATGGTGCGTACAGACTTGACGCGACGCGCGCGCGACAGTCCAAAATTCCTAGGTGTGGAGGGGGCGCGCGCGGCGCTAGCGCCGCCTGTCCGAGGCGCGTCACTACCCGTCTGCTGTCGTTTTTTCGACGGCAGATCAAAGAAAGAGCGAGGCGCAGTGTGGACGGGTACTAGTAGGCGCGTAGCAATCGAGCGAGAAATCAGTGAAGAAGTGCAATTAGAATTTATAATAGGTACGTGGCGCGCGCGTCTCTCTACATGGCTCACAGCAGGCGCGCGAGAAAACCGTTCTCGTCGCGTACGCGTAGCAGGCACGCAGCCGTCAGGTCTGTACGCACCTTTACTACGGTAACTTCACAAGCAGTGTCTTCTCGAAAAAACGAGGCCGCACTGGCGTGCGCCTCGCTTTATGTTTAATAATTATATTTCTGTAAAGGTCTCTATGTGTTTTTTTATATTACGTATAAGTTTCAATTTCGGAAGGTCGAATAGTATCGTATATACCTGGCGACTGAAGTAGTAGTCTTAATCTCTCAGGTAAATTATAAACTTTACCTTCGGGATTAAAAGTACTACTTCAGTCCCGCGGTATATAATATACTATTTCTACTCTCAAGGGAGTAAAAACGTGTGTAAGAAATTCAGTTGCCCAAGAAAACTTCAATTATTTGTCATTTTTATCCATCAACCAAGATTTGCTAGATGAAATAGATATAGGTATGCATAGTATTATCAAAAGTTTAGCAGCATCAAAAGCGAGAAAACAAACTTTTAAATAATTATATTATAGTTTTTATGTTCCTGTCACTGTTGATGTTCCTTCAAACCAAAAATAAAGTTTATTATAATTTTTGTTAAGCGTTGTTTTATGTTTTATTTGTCCCGTGGCGTTAGCATTAATTTATGTTTATGTATGATTTTTTTTTGGTTTTTGTAAAATTATTGTTCATTTTATGATCCTGTAAAATAAATGTTTTTAAAAAATTATTTTATTTTAAATAATGTTTTGTCCGGCGAGGGGTGGGGCGTTTTTGTAGAACCGGGCGGCAAACTACCTTAACCCGGGGCTAGTCGCCAGCCAGTATACAATACATTAGATACTCGCCACTTTAAATGACATCTGAATTTTAATTATAAACAATATGAATAAATAAAAAAATGCGAACAAATAAACATTTTAAGAGATTTTCAGGAAGATATGTCGTAGTAGAGCGTCGTTATCCGTTATGGCATATACGTTTGGTTGTGTATGAAATATTTTTGTTAGCCATTGGTATATTAATAAAGAATATTATTAATACTCGATAGCAAAGGATTATCATATAGGCATTACAGCCGAATTGATTGTTTTGTAGGATTTTACCATCTCCGGAATACAATTTGAATTTTGATTGACAAATATAAATGATTCCAATTTAGATGCCCTATATACCTACATCTCCTGTCGCCAGAAATAGTACCTATAAGGTACAATGGGAATGATTTATATATTTTATCTTCCTTCGCGGTTGCTACACGGTGAATTCCGGTTTTCTCCTGATTATCTACAGAACGGTTACCAAAACTAGAGGATTATATTTCGCTGTATTTTTAATAAAATATGTATCTTCCGCATGTAAAGCAGAAGCTACTATGGTAATGAACGAATGTAACGCGATTATATAATTACAATATTTAATAACTTTCTTTTCTCCCGCATATGATTTTTAGCTTTGACACTGATATATCGATCAACAGTACTTTCCAAGCGATTGAATGGTAGGCATTGTGGGGATTTTTAAAATTGAAGTCGAGGCACCCAAACCCTGATTGATCATGCAACGATCAGCCGTGTATCGGTAGTAGGAGTGCTGTTGATGTAAGTCCACACAAAATGTTTACTGCACTGTGCCACTGTGAACAACCGATCCAGGAGTGTAGGAACAATAAAAAAATGGATCTATATCACGTTTTTTCACGCGTTAATTGCTTTCGAAATTTGTGAACAGTAATATTATATCTGAGGTCTGAAAAGTCTTAGTGCGAATTAATACCTCCGAAAGTAATGAGGATAATCAAATTATGTGATATTTTATGTCCTCAAAGAAATCTGAGAATAGCCTGCATAACCTGTATTAAATAAATAAACGACGTATAACTTTCCCAATATTTTACCACGTTTTCTGTTAAATAATAAACTAATATTTTTATTTTTAGCAAGAGTTTTGCGCGAATGGCATACCTATCAGAGACGAAGATAAAAGATAGTTACATAACAAGTGTTGAAAGTACTAGTTCTCAACCGAGGAGGTTTTTAGCACGTGAACAACCGATCCAGGAGTGTAGGAATAATAAAAAAAATGGTTCTATAGCACGATTTTTTCACACTCTAATTGCTTTCGAAATTTGTGAAAAGTAATGGTGCCGGTATAAGCCGGATGTCTAAAAAGTCTTAGTGCGAACTAAAACCTCTGGAAGTAATTAGGATAATTCAATCAAATTCTATGATATTTTATGTCCACAAAGAAAACTGAGATTAGCCTGCATAGCATATTAAATGCATAACGTATAACTCTCATTCCCCATATTTTACCACGTTTTCTGTTAAATAATAGGTAAATTAATATTTTTATTTTAAGCAAACTCGCTAACACGATTTTATTTTATGCAAGCTCGCTGACACGAATGATAGAACATACTATACATTAAATCCCGGTCCATTCAACGATCGATTCTTGTTAGAGGAAGATAGGCGAGTTTGGCGCGGACGACATGTCAGAGACGAAGATAAAAGATAGTTGCATAACAAGTGTTGAAAGTACTAGTTCTCAACCGAGGAGGTTTTTAGCACGAGGCATTGGTCAGGTGCCGAAATCCTGCGAGGTTGAAAACGTACTTTCACAGGACTAATGTACACTATAGCTGTCAAATTGATAGCAACTGCCATCTGGTTAAATAAAGTTGTATTGAAAATACTGTCTCCTACTACCACTATGAAAATGAGAAGAAACAGTTAACTTGGCACAAGCGTATATTTTATATGGAGGAAAAGTGATACTTTTCATGGCGCGCTCGTGTTTAACAGCCGAATGGAGTGAGGCTGGTAATAGAGAGCAAACTATGAAAAGTAACTTTTCCTCCAAATAAAATATGCTGTTTTTCTTCAAATGTCGAGAAATTAATGCAAAAACATCTCTTTTTAATAGTAATGATAATTATTATTAAAGATAAGTGGGTTCGCAAGGCGGCTTAGACCGGTGTCGGTGAATAGGCACATGTTGTGGCTATAGTAATGTAACATAAAGCTGTCAGTGGACACTGTCAACAATAATTATTTTTTTAAAATTGCGTCTCCGATTTCGTTTTAATTCCGTATTGATAAGCAGTTATTAATTAAGTTCAATTAAATAATAACCAATTTGTCCCTAAATTAGTGATTTTAAGAAATGCTGCACAAATTGAGTGATAAATACAAATTTTAGTTTAATAAGTCTTGAGTTGTTGACGCTTGTTCTGTTGTCTGTTTGTATCTATGTTGATATGACAACACTTTTACCTCCGCCGGCGAAAAAGTGAAAAGTAAAGCTCCGGCGGAGGAAAAACGAAACTTCGCGGCCGCCTACACAGTCGAGTAATGACGGATTTACTGACGTTTGAAGAAAAAGTATTTTTAACACAAATCTATTTGAACAGATGACGATCATCGTGTCAATTCTCTCTCCCCACATTTTACCACACGTTTTCTGTTAAATGACAGTATCGTAGAATCCATTATATATTTATATACTATACATTAAATCCCGGCCTATTCAACGATCGATTCTTGTCAGAGATAGGCGAGTTGGCGATAAAAGATTGTTATCCTACGTTTGGTTTGAATTGTGGGCTAGCCTCTCTACTTTCGTTTGCCTTGCCATAACGTCTGCGTCACGCGTTTCATATCGATCGCCTCGCCGTATTACACATTTTATAAAGTTTTCGTAACGCGTCCATCGGCTTACTCTCCAGGTAAAGAAGTTTCACTTACAAAATAATTTTTCCTACGACCCCTTTTGAAAATGAAAAAAAACAGTAAACTTGGCTAAAAAGTTCCTTACATCCCACGCGTGTTGAAAAATATTTTCAACACGACACATTGACTCGGCAGAAGGGGATCACACTATAAGTACTTTTCAGCACTAGTGTTGAAATGAAAAGTTGATTTCAACAGGCATGCCGTATTAATCGCTTTTTAATGAATCTAAAGAGGGCGTAGAATAAATAGTGTGTGTACATTACTCACGTGACAGCTCGTTCTTAACCTCCTCGTTTAAAAACTATAGTACATTCAACACTTGTTATGTAACAGACTAAATTTCTACTGCTATACTTTTAATTGATTTATTAGACATTTATTACCAGTATCGTAATGAAGCGCATTATGACACTGATGTTTCATTACTAAACTCGGTTTTAACCAATCAAAATTCAGTGATTGATATTCAGTTAATGTCAGGGACAGCCATGATCTTGACAGATTTAAAATATATCAATTTTGATAGTTCATAGACAATTTACCAAGTAAAAAAATAGTATATGCAACTCACATTTAATGGCTATAAGGCTCTCGCTCTCATGCTCCTGTCTTATAGCCATCATTAAATGCTCATTGCATAACATACTATTACTTATTGGAATATTGAGCTGAACTTTATAGAAAAAAAAAATGGATGAAGCATCCCCTAGATCCAAAACATATTTAAAACATACTATATTTGTCTACATACGATCTATCGAAATAGACAAAATTTGTTTTAAATAAAAAGCACAGGGTTTTTCAGAAAGAAAAATAAATTATTTTAGATTGCTCTTCAAATTTAAATGTTCTATATTGGGGAGCTTTTTGTGAAAAATATAGGTACATGATTTCTGCAATTTTTAAATAGTTCCTGTTTTGCTGTGTCGCAACAACTCTAATGCCAGTAATCTGATTTCACTATTAATAATTGGATGCTATTTCGTCATTACGCTAATGATACTACATATAATTAAATACATATTTTAAACTTTATTTATTTAATAAGTGCAGAGAATATTGTCGTGTACTTATACTGAATGTGATCGAACCATCGACCGATTACTTGGTCGAAGTAGTAATGGCGAGCATAAATTAGATATTTGAGTAAGTGGATAATAAAGCTACCCAAGTAATAGGGTATCGTATATTATGAGAATTTTATTATTTTAGACGCGTACAAAAAAATCCTAAAATTGAAATTTGATTATAGAAATTTTGTAAAGATAAATGTTAAAGCGGTACTTGATGTGCGGCTGTGTTTTAGTAATGTGATTACAAATCCGCAATCTATGTTAAACTATTCTTAAATACAATATTCATGAATAAAGTGAATAATTAGGTTAAGTTGCTTTATTAATCTTAATTATGATAGTTATATCTGTTTTTTTTTTGCTTATATTATTGTTTTGTAACACAAAAATCGCGATACCTAATATTAAAATGAGGAAATAATAATAGTACCTACATTAATTTTTAAACATTATAGCATATTATATATCTAGGAACTAAAGCGACTCATTTAATCCCGCGCATGGTGTTTGTTGCTCGAGGGTCTGCCCCAAACCGACAACCAGTCAACCTCGCGGTATATTATGCATTATTTTTTTACTTCTGGGAATGGGAATAGTGCTACTAAAACTGAGTAATATGTAGATATAAATTTGACCCACTAACTCTGGTGCATCTATGGATATTTTAAAAGTTACATGATACATTGAAAACTCCATAAATAACAAAAAAAACTATTGCCGTGAAAGCATTCCAAGTTGCTGGACCTTCAGAACACTTCCAGACAAGCTTTTGAGCAAATATCTGGTTCTACATCAAGCAGCGTCATACTAGCGATGGAACAAATTGACAATTTGATATTTTAAATTGTACAAACGCAAACATCCATCTGAATATAAATAAGTAAATAAACTTGTTAAATTTAACCCTTTTTTAATTGTGTTGTTAGCATGTACTTTAGTCCCTTGGGGTTATACGGTTATAACACATTAATATAGTCACTTTTAATATTTCCTTCGAGCTTTAACGAGGTAGCACCAAATAGGTTATCAAAGGAACGTTCGGAATGATAACTTATTATTTGTAGGCATTGACAATTTAACAGATTTAGCATGTCTCGTGTGGTTTCAAGCGACTTGCTTATAGGAAGGCCTTTGTATGTAGAAATCAACATAAACAAATCGTTTTTTATAATTTTATTTAATCTTTGACTTTTGAGAAGACAACTTACTTTCTATTTAGAAGCGTTTATTTAATATTTTAATACTGATATAATTTAATAATTTATATTTAATAATTTTGCACCTGTAAAAGTTAAGTGTTCTTAGTGCAAATTCATAGAAATAAGTTAAATGACTGAAACCATTGGTGCTGCAGTAAATGCATGTGAAAATGACTATATTGCATAAGCTATCTGCAGTAATCCTAAAGAAAGAAGAGCACGGCACAGGAGCAGGAAGATGACACATTTCAAGATGTATCCACTTTAATTGATAATGAAAATTACAATATTTTTGAATTGGCCTCGGTAAGTTTGTTATATTATAAGTTTTGGGCGAAGTTTAGGGTTTATATATAGTACACAAGACATTTATCCAGTACATCTTGCCAGTCTGTAATATATAAAATTGAATAATCGACTACCTAACCAGAGTGTTTGTTATACTCTAGCCTAACTGCCAAATTATAAACATATGTAACAGTCTGATTCTGCCACTATAAAAATTTTAAATATCATTTTATATGCTGCATTTAGCAACAAACGATGCTATATATTTTGTGGTAAGAATTATTGAGTATTAACACAGATCTATATAGCTACGCAACAGATACCTCTTCCAATGCTTTTTACGCGGGGCCAAAAATGTACACCGGCTATCGCGACCATCGATATCTTACTTTTGTCAATGATCGCGACCGGGTGAACCAGTCGTCTAGGAACGGGTCGGTGTTGCCAAGTTATCACGTACGTCGAACAATATTCCGGCTGACTTTTTGACCCGCTCAAATCATCGAGTTTTATTATTAATATTTATGTATCAAATTAATACAAATATATTTTTTTAGAAAAATACGATTTTTACATTTTTATTAAGTATGATAATTTATTAATAGTAAAACAAATGAAACGGCAATTTAAATGAACAAATTTATAATATTGATAGTAGAGTTTAAAACAAAATTAAATGGCACTTTGACATATCGATAAACATTTCAAAAATTCCTTTATCTTCGAAACAAAAACCTGTGTGATAATATTATTACTTAATACAAATAAGAAATATTACAGTATAAGTTAACAAAATTTGTAATGACTTTTTACACCGATATTAAGGTGAGTTTTAGCCCATGTTCAAGCAAACACCATTCACTAAATCTGATAATGAACTTTAATTTGACATAATATAACATACGATTGCCAAAAAAATGAGTAATACCATAATGTGATATAAAAGGTAAACTACACTTCGCGACTTGGAAACACGGCGGGGCAAAACACGTCTAAATAGGAAAATATTTAAGTTTATTGCATTATTGGCGAGCGACACTTTTAATACCGGAGTAGGCATCTGTTGCGTAGCTATATAGATCTGTGGTATTAACCTCTTCTGTTAATTAATTTTAAATTCATTTAATCGATTTGCTGCAAGTAGGTTAGTATCTATGTTCTGGGCCCACCGCCGCGGAGTAGGTGCGCAGTAGCAAAAATCGTCCACCTGGGCTACGCACCAGACAAGTGACAGTTGACAAGCATCGCTCACGTGGGCTACGCCATATTTAAGGCGTGGCATCCGACAGCTGACGTTAATTAGTTTGGGGGGCGGCCGTTGGCAGTTGACAGAGACGTTCTGAATCTCTCGACCATCCTCGGCAATACCTAAATTAATATTAAAAGCCTTGGAGTTTTGCGGGGATCGAACCACGAACTTTCGGCATACGAGGCAAAGACGATACCACTGAACCAACTGAACCTTGCAGAATTCCTTTTTAGAAGTGTATATATGACGCAATAGGGGTTATGTTTATTTAATAATTCGGTCTAGGTTAAGCTAATACCGTTTTACTCTAGAGCATCACGTGACCTAATCCATCTACCCCGTATCTAGTGAGACGTCATCATCATCATGCCAAACGGGCCTAACCACTACTTAGGGGGGTAGTTTTAGGAGTGAGTTTAGCCTAGCCTTATGAGACTCATGCGTATTATATTAATTCAATGTAGAGTCATTGATTTTATTTAGATAAATTTCAAAAATTTTCTACAAATACATTAACAATATTATGCTTTACAACAAAATGGCCTAAAAATAGATTTCAAAAAATGCATAAACACCATTTTCATCTTGAAATATTAGACATCTTCGACGAGTGGGTCGTTTTTGTTATATGAATTTGCTCGAAAATATTCGGTAAGATCGTGAACGGGCGGTAAATTTAAATAATTTTAAAATAAGCTTATAGATTGAATACCACGTGACCTATTCTATCTACCCCGTAGCCAATATCCAAATTTTAACTCATTGCCAAACTATGCATATGTGTGAAGTGCGAGACCATGCAAGCAACAGAAAAAGCATTCGAATCGATAGATCCCTTATGATGATAAGAGCCCAAGTAGTCCTATATAGCAAAAGCGCTATCCCGGCGGCATAATGGATACTAAGAAAAGCGTATGTTTTTTGCCTAAGTAATGACCCAAAAAGGCCTTAACCATCATGTTTTTTGTCAAATATATATTTTCCGAAATATGGTTATTGATCGGGATGCCGGATATTTGCGCACATCTAGCTCTTGCAGATTTCGAGAAAAACCAATTCCGGTCTACTACGCCGGGAACAATAAGGGCACTAACTTAAAATCGCTCCAAATATAGTGAGTTTTACATCAAATTAAAGGGAATTTTGCAAGTAATCGGAAAATCTAAACAAACTTTTTGTAGGTGTCGTAAAAGAGTTTTAGTGACAAAAAGGCGCTAACTTAAAATCATTTGAAAATGTGTTGTTTCACATCAAGATAAAGGAAATTTTGCAAATAATCAGAAAATCGAAAGAAAATTTTTGAAAGAAATTCTGGTTTTTTTAATAATAAAACTAGGAATTAAGTTTAAACCTGTACTTTTTGAAGAATTAACTACTGCAGAACTAAGCTAATTTTTTACAGAAGAATAAACTGGAAGGCCTGTTCTATTTCTAAAAATGATAAGTAAAACAAATATGTTAAACAAGAAATAATTTATATCAATATTTATTTCTTAAATAATTTAAAGTAGGAAACATAGACAGTAGTTTGTTTAGGGCATATAATAAGTTAATTAAATAGAGTTAGGATTAGATATAATCGTATTCTTTAAATAAATTTTTGCCGCCAATTAATACATAAACACATGGGAATGGGCTTAAATTAGGCTTAGTTCGATAGTTTGAGCATCTAATTAGGAGTATTAATTAAGGTGATTGAGGTCACCTGTACGAAGGCTGTTTAAAGTAAATATAAGGCCAATAATACATCAGTATAACGGGATTGGATTTAATTGGGATAGTTTTTGGTAGGTATAAATTTTGAGGGTAAATTTTCAGGAAAATTTTGGGAATAAAAATTTGTGATAACGTGCACATCGTATACAGGAGGACAGAGTATGCCCCAAAAATAATTGATTTTCTGAAAAAAAATTCAGACTTAAATCATGCAGTCAGGACACATCGGAAAATTTTTGGGCGCATGCAGGGCCACTTCTAGTAGCATCTAGTATTTGATCTTGCGAACAAACAACCAAATTTTTATCTCGAGAACGGGCCATCGGACAACTCTCGGAGTCACTTCATTGTGCTCCTAGAAGTGTCTAGAACAAGATTCCGTCAAAAACGTATTTTGTCAGGAGTGCGCTAAAGAGAGCACTTTTGCTCCTTTCCCCGGAAATTTTTAGAATTTCAGGGTTTTATGGTACTGCTTGAAGGGTGTAAAAAGAAGTTGTTTATGAGTAATTCTAGCCAAATTGTTTTACAGCTGTGAGAGCTGTCACTTAGAATACGCAGAAGGACTGTATTTTTAGTGCTGTTTATTAGGGTTATTTTTGTTAGTAAAAATTATATTGAACGATAAGGTCAAACTGAAATTTGCGGCCCGTATTCAATGCGTCCAGGCGCATAACTGGGTAAATATCGCGAAAATAGAATAAATCATGTCAGCGATTGTTTCAATATATCCTGTGGTAAATGGTACATGAAGTATAAATATACTGTATGCAAGAAGAAGGAAAAGGAGGATGAGCAGTAATAAGAATAAACCACGAAGAGAATTTACTACTTTTATCATTTCAAATAATTATTATTACAATAGAATGTAAATTTCAAACAGCTGTAATAAATAATAAAAATATAAACTGTGTTACATTTGAAGTTATATATTACTATTGAACCATACTATATATTGACTTTTAGTGACTGTATAAATAAATTTTAGGACAATTAATACATAAACACTGATGAGGCTTAAATTAGGCTTAGTTCGATGTATATGAAGGAGCGAGAGCAGTTTTCGGTGTTTACCTTTGGTGCGGTATCAGAAAATGTATTTAAAAAATGTGAATACCTATATAGAGCATGGTCATATACGCAGATTTCCATAATAAAATTGTTAATGTCCATATGTTTTTATTATCAATTCTACTACATTGGCTGTTACACATTGATTAAGTATTGATACCTCTCAAAAATAGTGATAAATAACCTGTGTAAAAAAAAGTATTCACCCGAAATGTTGTATACCAACACACAGCCTCTCAATACTTACTCAAAAACAACTCCCGATACGGCCCCAAAATGATCACTTGTAGTGTAGTAGTCTTTAGAGCGTTTAGGTGTAAGGCATACAGTACCAATATAATTGGTCTCAGTACAATCGCCTTATTGTACCCTCATTATTCATTACGTAATAGTTTTTTTGGGTCATTCCTTTGCTTTAAATGGCTTTTAAATTTAACTGTAAGATTGTTGCTATTTAAATTAAAAAAAAAAACTAGAAGCCAATAGATTGATCCTTAAGTTTAGATTGTGTTTTCTTGTCTGTTAAACGTGCCTAACAACCCCGTACAACACCAGCGGAGCTTTTCCAGCTTAGCTGGTAGGATTCCACCCCTAGAGCCGGGTATTGCAAACACAACTCTCCGGTGTTATGTATGTTTTAATTAAAATCTTTACCTACTTACCTTTTAACTTTAACAAGAAAATCGTGTTACACGTAAAACATCATAAATCATAATCAATTATTAAATATGTATTATATCGACAAAAGCATTCGGTCGAGATGGTGGCTCAGAGCGTACGAGAGGTATCGTGTCATGTTTTATTAAACAATGGTATAGACTCTAAACGCTCAATCTTCTAGGCTGAATTAAAATCGCTTCTCAAGTCTCTCAGCCTTCCGTTCTATGAATTCATGATTGTGGGTTTATAACGAGCTACCTAGCAAATGATTACGGACAGAGAATAAAAGAGCAAAATGTTAAATTAATTTGTATTATTATAATAAAGGTAAAGTAAAATATTTTTTTTTTTAGGAAAAATGTCTGTTAAATATTTAGAAATTTATGACGAACTCATGTAATATTGGTAATCCAATGACTTAGTTTGGGGAATTAATCTTTTCACTTAATATAATATCTGCTTAATATCATTCAGCCTACATTTTATTTCGGGCTGAGTGTCAGTTGATAAGTTGGGTAACGCCGCGGAAAACATGTCAGTTAATTTCGCCAATTCTTCAGAGATGTTCTTTTCCTTCAACTTGGTACTAAGACAGAATACTATATTCAATGCCTCTTTTCTCAACCTTGTGTGCTTTGATATATCTGCAAACAAAAAGATTATGTAATTACTTATTGGCAGGTTTAAGTTCATGACTGTGTAGAAACCATATGAAGGGTACAGGGGAAAAACGATCTAAGGGCCATTTCCATAGGAAACTTTTTTATTATTGATTTCACAGAAAATTTTATTCTTGATAAAAGTTGGTGCTCGAAAAAAAAATAATTTTGACAATGCTAAATCACGGCACATATAACAACCAGCAATATCACATTTCCTTTTTTCGCATCTGCGCAAGTACGCGCGCAAGATATTCCTTGGTAGGAAACTCGTCAAACTGCCGCCAGCGGCGTGGTGTTTTTACGACTAGTTTATTTTACTTGCTATTGGAGTTATGTCGAAATCATAGGCGTGTATTTGTCAAATAATTGACATTGTGAGAGACGAACTTTGTTTATGACATTGTGTAATGCAAAAACTCATGGTGTTTAAGCAATAAGAACTTGTATAAACCAGAGATATCCTTCCAAGAAGAATTTATTTAGATTTCCTGCTCATACAACAAGGTATACATATATTTCATAACCCATTGATATTTGAAATTTTATATTACGGCTCTGTTAAAGGAAAATCATACTTATATATTTCAAATCCAGCCCTGACTTTTCCTACCCAACGACATTAATTACAAGGTCAAATTTAATTTTTCGTATGACATGTCGAGTAATATTGCTGGTTGTTATATGTGCCGTGGCTAAATTAAGGATAGGTTATACAGGGTACTCAAAAAATAGAAAAATGATGGTTAAAAAAACAAAACTTTGGAATATCGGAAAACCTTCTACAGAAAAAATAAAGCTCGTATTAAGATAAAAATAAAAGTCAAATACCATTTTTTCCAAAAGTGCACCGTTGCGGAGAAAATCCATGTCAATTATTAAAAAAAACCCTCTTTTTCTTAATTTTGTCCTTATTTTAATTAATTAGTAATTCGTTAGTATATCAGTAAAAATTGTGGTTTTTAAAGGTACCAAAGACCAGTAGATAGTTACCCACCATTTGTGTGCCAAGTTTAATCAATTCTTAATTTAATGTGTCTACGGACAAATAATTTTCATGTTAAAAGGCCAGTTGCAATGCAAATATTGGTTACTATGCAGAAAGGTACTACTATAATAAACCATTCCGAACAATAGAATATATTAGGTCGACGCCAAAGACATATAAAAAAAATCAATAGACGGAGTAGGACATTCATAATTTACCAAATGTTTGCATGCAAATATTAGAAATATTAAAGTGAAGAGGGGATAAAATATAAAATGACAAGCAATGAAGATGGCGGCCGAAGCGAAAGATTTCATTTATGTTTCATTTATGTACGCTCACAATGACGCGCCTGCGCCATGTTTCTCCCGGCGGCGCACCATAGGCGTAACATTTTAGGGGGCACCTGTTTAAAGCCAAGGGTAACATTGAAATAAGCCTGCTGTCAAGCAGAAAATAATAAGCCATCACAAAAATGAAAAACAAAAGAATAATTTATTAATATTGAAATATGCACATAACTAAAAAAATAAATTTTAAGTCACAGTTCGGGAAAAAAAACAATTTACGTTTAATTGATAATTAATTAGAGGCTTAATAGAATAGAATGGAATATTTTTAAGCATTTGGCATCCTACAAAAAGAGCCACAAAATTCTGAACAAGAACTTGCAACTAAAGTCGCCTTCCACTTAAGGAGGCGGGTCCTGATCTCCGAATCAAATCAATAAAACCAGTTTATATGTCTGTTTCTTTTCCAAACAATAAGGCGGAATAAGCCCATCGATAGGCTTATTCACCCTTATTGTTTGGAAAAGAAACAGACATATAAACTGGTTTTAATGATTTGATTCGGAGATCAGGACGCGCCTCGTTAAGTAGAAGGCGACTATATTTAACAAGTAGTAAATAAATTATTAACAATAACAAATAAAATATATTCAGTATTATTTGATATCTTTTGTAATAATATAATTACCTAGATGGTAAACAACAAAAGAAAATATTTAATCACCCAGATTGAAACTCACAATCATTTGATCTTGTAAGATTCCATAACAATTTTTTTTTAATTTATTACATTTTATATTAAAGAAATCTACATTTGTTTTATTTGTATTTTCATTTGCCAATCTTGATATTCGACATAATGGAGTATTTACACCATAGTTAGTCCCATGATATGTAACAAATGTGTGTGAATTTCTAAGAGATCTTTGTGGAAGATCGAGTCAGTCCCACCAGCTGCAGTAATTCCAGAGAATTGATCATATTATTAACTATTTTAAATAGAGTACATGAATCAAAATATTGAACTCTAGAATGCAAAGAGCGAAGATTAAAAAGTTGCATAATATCATCATGTTTATATTATAAGTTAAATATACCCAATTTATATGCAATAAATCTCAGATTTTTTTGCACTCATTCAACTTCATTTTTACTGGTAGAATATTATGGATACCATACTGGAACTGCCTATTCCACTACAGATCCAACAATAACACAAAGTAAATCTTGCAACATATATTATTGAAATCTTTCAAAGTACGAATCATAAAACCTAACATTTTTAATGCATTGTTTACAGCCATCTGTATACGATCCAAAAAGTTCAATTTAGAATCAAACCAAATGCCTAAGTCCTTAACCAAGAAGATTCTTTCTAAATTAGCAGAATTAACATTGTAAGCGCAATGGACAGGGGCGGCTTCTCAATAAGTGCGCCCATAAAACCTTTCCTACCTATAATTTAACATAAACTCACTATAATTTGCAAATTTACATATTTTTGAATCTCCACTGGCCGCAGAATACATTATTTATAAGAGCGAAATCGAGGCACGACGGCGACGATCAAAACGCAGAGCGTCCAACGGCGGCCTCCGTCCGTAACCACAACTAGTCTCAATCTGCCGTGCGCTAGTGTTCGGTGCTCTTGTTAAATGCATTTTCATCATGCAAAACGGTCGGGAATGTTCGTAAAATCACGAGAAGTCAAGGCTCATCCGTGCGCTATTTAGATCCGCACTTTGTAGCTTAATTTAGTGATAATTTGCAATTCTTGCGTATATAGTATGGTGTCACAAGCTGATTTTTTCAGGGATGAAAGTACATGATAAGATAACTCTTATTCCGGAGGTAATACAAAATTAGACTCCACAAAAGGACACTATCATCAAAAATCGAGATATTGGTACCATCGTATAGAGGAAAAAAATACCTATTTTTGGGTCCAATGCACAATAAGGTCTTTGTAGGAAGTATTTTTTGATAATTATTCAAAAAAAAATCATTTGCATTAGCCCATATGGCCGAAAAAAAATTTAAATGTAAATTCTCTGTTTCAACCGTGCAAAAATTTAATTAAAAAATAGTTATTTTTAAATATAACACTCAATTAACAAAAAGGGAAGGCCTAAATGAAAAAAAAGTATTCTTTATAAAAGTTTCGCTTATGTCTTGACAAGGTAACAGAGCGAATCCCATATTTTTTGCTTATAAACTAACAAAGGTATCACAATAAATATTGAGAGACGTCATGGGTTTACGCCCTAATTAAATATGTCCAGCCTCTTCGCCTTCAAGCTACGGCTGATGCAACACATTATATTATTATAGGTCCTGAGAAATTCAGCTTGTGTGGAAAAGGTGGGAGGTAAATCGTTTTTTATAGCGAATATTACATACTACTTTTTTTATGCATCTTTGCTACTATTATTCTGTAATACTCCAGTCGAGCCGTGAATTTATTTTTGTTTTGTTCGGTTCGTTGTCGCTTGTTAATTAGCTGCATATAAACTCGTGAGTTTAGTGTACGTAATATTGTTTCGTGTTTTATATTTTTATTTATATACTATTATTCTACTGTCATGGCTAGTAGTTCGGGTTCTGACAATTGCTGTGGGGGCATAAATTCAGTTGACAATATTATTAAAAATAAAAGCTAGAGAAATACGTATTTTTTTAATGGGGATCCAATTTAAATTTTTTTTATCCGTGCCACTTCATCTAAAATAAGGGGTGGATTACTTAATACCGTACATAAAATTTCATTCAGATTTAAGCACGTTTAGTTCTTGCATGGTGGAGTAAGATAAGCAGCCATTATTTAATTTTCCTCAATTGCGATTAATTGTCCTTAACTAGGTCTCTATGTAATTTCGTTAAATAAAGCTAAGCAACGTTTAATAATTTTATATGCTATTAAACATTTATATAGATTCCAAAAATTTTGAAATAATAATTTTTTGTAAAAATCCTTGTGATCCGAAAATTATATCCAAAGTTGTCCAAAAATGGACATAATTTTGCTCAAATTTTCGAAGAAGAAATTAAATTTTTCATGCAAATCTCCGAAGTAACAAAAAAAACTAAAGTTTAAACAGAAATTTTCATATTCATACAAATTTAGCTTGAAATAAGGAATATTTTGGTCAAAAAGAGACTGCATTATGCCATACTAATTTGTATTGAGTTTCAGAAGAAAATATCTTAGGCTTTTTTGATATTTAAAATAATAATAATACTTTGAAGCACTGTTTTTTGAAAATGAAGCCATTTAGGATTTACGTTTATATATGCATTTTCTATTAGAAATAATTCTGGCTAGGTTGAAGGACCCTAATTAATTCAATAAAAAAGCATCCAGTAAACAATTAAATATTTTTTCTACCTATATAATCGTCATCCTGTACATGATTCATTAATCTGTACTTTTGTATGAATATAAGAATAACTTTTCTTTATTGGATCTGAATAAAAAGATGGAAATAAAGAGGTTAGGGCGACCGATGCCGGTTTTAAAATTAAACCAAACATGTGCCAAGAAAAAGAATGGTCGGTCTTTCACCAGACATTTTAACCCCCGAAATCTTGTGGCGAATGGAATTTCACTTTAAAGCTAGGAAACGGCAAAGTCGAAGGGCTGACCATCGACAAAAAGATGTACAATAACACTTTTTTGCCATCAAACCGATATATTTTTTAACGTTTTCGAACTTCTCCTGATTTTTTTTTGAACTTTATTGATTTGTAGTTACAATAAACTGTTTTAATGGTTTACTCTTCTGGAATCGATAAATACCTACTTATTAATTTCTTTTAGTGCGCAACAATTACCATTCAAGAGGGCGCCGAATTCATGTTTTTTAAACGATTTTAATGAGTTTTGGGTAAAAAATGGGCGTGGCATCCCCCAAACTTTCCTCCTTCGGCGGGTAAGCCTCCGGCGGCGCCTGCAGCGGGCATCCCCCTATGCGTGTGAAAAAACCTACATAAATTGCGCACTACCTATTTACAACCTCACGAGCCGCCACTGGCAATGGATAGGATTTTTTCTCTAGTAAAAGACATAACTCTATATTTTTCGACATTTAAGTATAAATACATTATATTACACCATTCAAACAGTTGATTGATGCCATGCTGCAAATCTTTTGTATCTTTTAAGCAATTTATAATTTTATAGAATTTAAATCCGGCCGGTTTAAGATAGAGAAATGCGATTTGTACTTTTAAAGGCTATGAAATGTATCACTAATTGCTGCCAAAAATGTCAAAATATGTAAGAAAATTGACAACTAGTAGTACTTAAAATTTACATGGCAGAATAGCTCCTAAAAAGTTAAGAGGGAAAGTGCAAACGCGCACTGTTTTCTCATATACATGCTTTTAATATGACGACCATCATCTATTTTTTTATACAGCAATGTGTAAAAATGGATTGAATATTTATTTGCATAAGGAAATTCAAAATGTATTTTCCGTTCGCTTTCTTTAGACTTCTGCAAAATTTAAAATAATAACAGCAAACGTGTTTTCTTTTAGTTTTTACGACCGCAGTTTATACCTATTGTTTATATTTTTTAGTTTGCATTAAAACTAAAACAATATTATACATTTTACACTCATGTTAAAAGTTTGGTGATATATAGCTCGAAAACGAAATGTCGCCGAAAAACATGAGTTGAAAGCAGGTATCAACGTTACAAAATATAGTTAAATACCTAAAAATTGTTAAAAACGGTGAGCGTAAGTACAAATGCACTTTTAAAATATTTTTTCCAATCCTAGCGAAGCACGCCTGCTCCATAACCCGAGTTCTAGTTTTTCTGCTATTCGGATTGACTTCGTATATACTATACTATTATGAGTTTTTTTCAAAGACATATAAAAACAACAAACCGATACGGCAAAAAAAGCGATGAACATGGCGGCCACTTTCTTCTAGACGAGTGGCGGCTACGCGACGTGGTCGGCGTGTGCGGCAAAAGGGTGTACCGCTGATTTCGTGACCAATGTGAAGTGGTGAAGTAGTGACATAGGACCCAGATTACATAAAGTTTCTAGCGTAAAATAGGGTAATTTTTCAGTTTAATAACAATTGGAATTTTCTAAAAATATTTTTCTTCTTTATTTAGACGCTTTGAAAAGACGTTTTTGACCATTATAATGTTGCGCAATTGTACGGTTATCCCACAAAAATGATCCAATGTTCGATTATTGAGGAGCCGAAATGTAAAAATCAGGAAATTCTTGTCATCTGACGCGCAATGTTGCCAAAGGTTTCACCTTTTTCTTTAGGGGTAACTCAATTCGGGGGCGTAACCAACAAGAACTAACCCGAGCTAACCCAAATTAATGTAAAATATAAATATTCCACTTCACGTATAGCCCTCCGCTCGCTCCGGGGTGCAACCAAACAAAACTAACTCAAACTAACTCAAGGCATGCCCAATATCAAAAAAAAATTGTCAGTAAAGAATTTAAAGTTTTTTCTCTTGATCTTGGGCATGCCTTGGGTTACTTTGGGTTAGTTTTGTTTGGTTGCGCCCTCGGAGCGAGCGAAGGACCATGCGTACAACCATTTTTTACCATTTCAGCTCCTCAAAAGTCGAACTTTGGGGCTTTCCTGTGGGACAACCAAACAATTGCGCAACATTATAATGGTCAAAAACGTATTTTAAGTGTTTAAATATAGAAGAAAAAACATTTTTACAGAATTCCAATGGTTGTTACACTGAAAAATTACCAAAAATAGGTATAACACTGCAAATTTTTTGTGTTTTCTATTTGATTCAAGTTTTGTATTATAAATGTTTATATGTTAGTGACACGATATATTTTAAAGTGAAAAAAAAAAATATTTTGACATGTTCTATTTTCTAATAAATGTAATTTTTCTGTTGTTATTAAAAACAAGCTGCCGATTTTCCATGCTACAGACATACTCTTAGGTGTCATCGGCAACAACGCCGCAGGAGCGGTAAGTAATACTAGGGCTTGCGTACTATTTTATAAGAGAGGGAAGAAAAAGGGGAACAATGTTGGCGTGTTCATATTTAGTAAACAAATGGGTCTACTTTTTTATATGTCTTTGGTTGACGCATAACTTTGTAGCGTTTTTGACCTTTAGGTCAAAAATTGTATTAATTACTGACAAAAGAAAATATGTATCAAGACAAAAAAGCATTTCCGACATATCTTTTTACTTGAGTTTAACGGATGAGTTAAGGCCTCAGAAGCCGCTAGAACTATTTGTGCCCTTTACGGAAAGACGCAATTGGAGAAAGCACACAGCTCGAAAATGGTTTGCTAGATTCAAAGAGGTCCATTTTGACATGACGTGCAGGAACAAAAACATTTAACCTAAAGAGACCCGACAACTCATTCATAAAAATCCGAAATCTTGCAAAAATATCAACAAAACGATTGTCCCGCCTCCTTATATTTTTATGTATCGTGTACAAACTTTTGTCAAACTTCGTCCCCACTACTAAATGTAGTATTGCCCGCCCCCGCCTGAACGAAAGCAAGGACAGTTCATAGACGTAGACTTTGAAAATGTGAGTCCATCATAATAATAATTTCAATAAAGTAAATACGTTTAATTTGAAATGATGGTATTTATTCGGGTGCATTATTTAAAATATATTTATGTTTTATTTATAGTGTGTGGGTTAGATTGAGTTAGTTTGGGTTAGATATGAGTTCTGAAGGATAGTTAACACAAAATAGTTATTTTGCTGTGTCACGAAATTTTTCCGTGTCCTTGCAAAACCACTGCCATGAAACCAAAGAAGTATTCACTTCAAAAATGATTTAATAGAGGTTGGTAAATGACTGCAAACATATCAGATTATCCATTAATATCACATACATAGGTAAGTGTTATAAAATATTAATTAATCACATCAGAAAATGGTGCCCACTGTACTACTGTGTTTCATTTACTTTTACTTACTTGTGGAAACTCAGGTTCGGATGATAATAGCAAAGTATATGTAAACTAGTAAGTTCACTCAGTGGTAAATCCTTTGATGTAATTCAGCCACATTCCTTTATATCAAGTGACAACTGGAGATGACCGATGCGCTGCGTAAGTGTCCGATTGATTCGCGTGGCTTTCTCTAGTCAGAGATGTATTCAGGAGATTGTATGGACTCGTACCGAAAGACGTACTGAATGCCGGCCATGTGAAAAATCAAGTGAAACTGAGCAAAGTTGTAAAAATATTTTCATAGAAGTAAATTGAAAAAAAAATTGCTATACGTTTGTCATTTTTAGGTGATACCACTGTTGCTATCTCAGAATCTAACAAGAATTTAACAACACTGCAAATTGATCTTGAAAGGCATCAATAATGGCAACTTTCTAATTTAATCAACTTTGTAGCTTTGACCGTTTCAAAGATATCAATAATAGTGGAATTACCTAAAATTTATTTAAAAATATATAATAATATAATACTTCGGAATCTCATTTTTACTACACTTCTTTGGTTTCATGAAAGTGATTTTTCAAGGCCACGTTATGACATGGTTTATGTTTTCGTCTCGCGTTACGGCATTTTTGTATCGTTGATTGGACGACTAACCAAAACTAACCAAATCTATCAAAATTGATTGTACCGTATCGGCACCGGCACCGGTTCAAATGACTACAATAAGCTGAGACTAAGTGAAACTAACCAAAACTTGATTCGACGATTAACCAAAACTAACAAAATCTATTAAAATTGATTATAACGTATCGTAACGGGTTCAAATTACTAAAATAAGTTGATACTAACTGAAACTAACCGAAAGTTGATTGGAGGACTAACCCAAACTAACCAAATCTATTAAAATTGATTATAACGTATCGGAACAGATTCAAATAATTAAAGTAAGTTGAGACTAAATGAAACTAACCGAAAGTTGTTGACGAATAACCCAAACTAACCAAATCTGTTAAAATTGATTTTAATGTATTCTGAAAAGCTTGAAATGGCTAAAATAAGTTGAGAATAAGTGTAGCTAACCGAGAGTTGATTGAACTACTAACCCAAACTAACCAAATCTATCAAAATTGATTATAACGTATCGGATGACTAAAAGAATTTAAGACTAAGTGAAACTAACCGAAAGTTTATTGGAAAAACTAACTTAAACTAAAAAAATCTATTAAAATTATTTATAACGTATCTGAACCGCATTAAATGACTAAAATAAGTTGGGAATAAGTGAAACTAAACGAAAGTTGAATCGACAACTAACCCAAACTAGCCAAATCTATTAAAATTGATTATAACGCATCGGAATCGGTTCAACTGATTGAAATAGTTAAGACTAAGTGAAACAAACCGAAAGTTGAATCGAGGACTAACCTAAACTAACCAAATCTATTAAAATTGATTATAATGTATCGGAACCGTATTAAATGACTAAAATAACTTAAGAATAAGTGAAACTAACCAAAAGTTGATTAGACGACTAACCCAAACTAACCAAATTTATTAATATTGATTATAACATTTTGGAACCGCTTTAAATGATTGAAGTAAGTTGAGAAAAAGTGAAATTATCCGAAAGTTGAATCGACGACTAGACCAAAGTAACCAAATCTACTAAAATTGATTATAAAGTATCTGAACCGGTTCTAATGACTAAAATAGGTTGAAACTAAGTGAAACTAACCGAAGGTTGATTGAACGACTAACCGGATTAGGTTGGTTAATTCGGGTTAATCGTCGATTCAACTTTCGGTTAGTTTCACTTAGTCTCAACATATTTCAATCATTTGAACCGGTTCTAAGACGTTATAATCAATTTTAATAGATGTTATTAGTTGGGTTAGTCACCAAATCAACTTTCGATTAGTTTCTCTTAGCCTTAACTTAATTTAAATATTTGAACCGGTTCCGATACGATATAAACAATTTTAATAGATTTGGTTACTTTGGATTAGTCATCCAATCAACTTGCGTTAAACTTCACGTAGTTTCAACTTATTTTAGTCATTTGAACCGGTTGGGATATGTTATAATCAATTTTAATAGGTTTGGTTAGCTTGGGTTAGTTGTTAATTCATCTCTCGGTTAGTTTCACTTATTCTCAACCTATTTTAGTTATTTAAAGCGGTTCCGATACCTTATAATAAATCCTATTTTAATAGGTTTGGTTCGTTTGGGTTAGTCGTTGATTCATCTTTTGGTTAGTTTCACTTATTCTCAACTTATTTTAGTCATTTAAAGCTTTTCAGAATAAATTTGGTTAGTTTCGGTTAGTTTGGAGGCGACTACAAGCATCTTTCGACTAGCTTCACTTAGTTTCAACTTATTTTAGTCATTTGAACCTGTTCCGATACGTTATAATCAATTTTAATAGATTTGATTATATTGGATTAGTCGTCGATTCAACTCTCGATTAGTTTCACTTAATCTTAACTTATTTTATTAATTTGAACCAGTTCCGATACGTTATAATCAATTTTAATAGATTCGGCTAGTTTAAGTTAGTCGTCTATTCAACTTTCGGTTTGTTTCACTTAGTCTCAACTTATTTTAATCATTTGAACCGGTTCCGAGACGTTATAATCAATTTTAATAGATTTGGTTAGTTTGGGTTAGTCGTCCAATCAACGTTCGGTTAGTTTCACTTAGTTTCAACTTATTTTAGTCATCTGAATCGATTTCGGTACATTATAATCAATTTTAATAGATTTGGATAGTTTGAGTTAGTCGTCGATTAGTTGAATCGGTTGGTGTCAGTTATTCTCAACTTATGCTAGTCATATAAAGCGGTTCCGATACGTTATAATGATTTTATTACATTTGGTTAGTTTGGGTTAGTCGTCTAATCAACTTTTGGTTAGTTTCACTTATTCTTAAGTTATTTTAGTCATTTAATACGGTTCCGATACATTATATTAAATTTTAATAGATTTGGTTAGTTTGGGTTAGTAGTCCAATCAACTTTCGGTTAGCTTCACTTATTCTCAACTTATTTTAGTCATTTGAAGCAGTTCCGAAACGTTATAATCAATTTTAATAGATTTGGTTAGTTTGGGTTAGTGTTCAATTAACTTTCGGTTAATTTCACTTATTCTCAACTTATTTTAGCCATTTGAAACGGTTACAATACCGACGTCATTATCAATTCTAATAGATGTGGTTAGTTTGGGTTAGTCATCGATTCAACTTTCGCTTACTTTCACATATTCTCAACTTATTTTAGCCATTTAAAGCGGTTCCGATACGTTATAATCAATTTCAATAGATTTGGTTAGTTTGGGTTAATCGTCGATTCAACTTTTGATTAGTTTCACTTTGCCTCAACTTATTTTAATCATTTGAATCGGTGCTGATACGTTATAATCAATTTTAATGGATTTGGTTAATTTGGGTTAGTCATCCAAACAACATTCGTCTAGTTTCATTTAGTCTCAACTTATTTTAGTTATTTGAACCGGTTCCGATACCTTATAATCAATTTTAATAAATTTAGTTAGTTTGGGTTAGTCGTCAGATCAACTTTGGGTTAGTCGTCCAAACAACTTTCGGCTAGTTTCACTTAGTCTCAACTTATTTTAGTTATTTGAATCGGTTCCGATAAATCAATTTTAATAGATTTGGTTAGTTTGAGTTTGTCGTCGAATCAACTTTGGGTTAGTTTCACTTAGTCTCAACTTATTTTAGTTATTTGAACCGGTTCCGATACGTTATAATCAATTTTGAAAGATTTGGTTAGTTTGGGTTAGTCGTCGATTTAACTTTCGGTTAGCTTCACTTATTCTCAACTTATTTTAGTCATTTGAAGCGGTTCTGATACGTTATAATCCATTTTAGTAGAATTGGTTAGTTTGGGTTAGTCGTGGATTAAACTTTGGGTCAGTTTTACAGGGCCAAAATATATTTAATATTTACAAAGCATTCCATTATCGTTATATAATATGTACTTATAAAAAAAATCTGACACCTAGACGATTTTTCCGGTCTTGTCGCCTCCTTCACCTAATTTTATTAACATATCTATTCACTAATCCGGCTATAGATTTTTTTCTTCAAACGTCAGTAAAGTCGTCATTACTCGACTGTGTAGGCGGCCGTGAAGTTTCGTTTTTCCTCCGCCGGAGCTTTACTTTTCACTTTTCCGCCGGCGGAGGTAAAAGTGTTGTCATAGCAACATAGATGCAATACAAACAGACAACAAAATAAGCGTCAACAACTCAAGATTTATTAAACTACAATTTGTATTTATCACTCAATTTGTGACTGCATTTCTAAAAATCACTAATTTAGGAACAAATTGGTTATTATTTAATCGAACTTACTCAGTAACTGCTTATCAATACGGAATTAAAACGCACTCGAAGACGCAATTGAAAAAAAATAATTATTGTTGACAGTGTCCACTGACAGCTTTATGTTACATTATATTCACCGACACCGGTCTAAGCAAGGCCCCCTACGACCGTGGTCTAAGCCGCCTTGCGAACCCATTTATCTTTAATAATAATTAGATATTATTACTATTAAAAGGAGATGTTTTTGCATTAATTTGTCGACATTTGAAGAAAAAACAGCATATTTTATTTGGAGGAAAAGTTACTTTTCATGACTTGCTCTCTATTACCAGCCTCACTCCGTTCGGCTGTTAAACACGAGCGCGCCATGAAAAGTATCACTTTTCCTCCATATAAAATAATATACTATTCCTATCTGCCTTTGTATTTTTCATTGCTTCGTATATATTTCCACCGAAGTCCGAATACAATATTAAAATAGAAATAAAATTAAGGATTTTCACAAATCCGACTCTGTTCTGAACACTCTGCCTACATTCGAACGACTGAATGCTCCACATGCTGCCAACAATCTGCGGATTTTCGGCGGCTGGCAGAAAATATTTGGGGGAGTGGAGCTACTAGTTTACATATACTTTGATAATAGCTGGAGATTTTGCATACTTCACACCGCAAGACCATCGTTACTTTGATATAAAGTTTATAAAAAATGTTTATAGGAAATCACTCACGAAATACAAAAAAGCTACACGTCGCGTCGCGTCGCACAAATTCAGGCTTTAAAACGTCCATTTGAAACCAAACAAAACTGGGCGAAGAGTGCTATTTTGCACGTTTTTTAATGAAAAACATTAATTTATTCAAGTCGCGATCAAAAGTTGGACGGCCATCTTGTCACTTTTGACGTCTGTATTATTAGGAATCCCATTCAAAACGGTGTCGAATTTTTTGCTAGTGTGCTTTGACATTGCACAACTTTGTTAATATCATAGCAACCAGTCATCAAAAATAGTGTCGAAAAATTAAATCATACCACTACTAGCCTAAAAATAAATTGCTTATCATTATTTTTGAGACAAATAAAAAGGAACTGAAGCATACAAATTTTATTTAAAAACATATAAATATGACAAATATCTGGTTAATGACATATTCAAAAAGCAGCTTAATAACTATTTTCTTCTATTAAATACCTATTAAAAATATATTTTTCTACAGCCGAGCGCAAAATAACTAAATACTAAATTCAAATGAAATCGCAAAATCAACGAATGCCGTGGATCCTTATTTTGCGCTCTAGCGCGAACATGGAAAAGGAAATTCTCACTTTTTCCGTCTAGTGTGCTGAATGGTCATGGAAACCGAAGATAAATAAATGACAGTCGTGCGTTTGTTACAGTTTGTTGCTGGCACTCCTGTTCTAAATATGCCCGAAACCCGAACATAATATGTCAAACTGACAGTCCTTTGCAAATTTCCGAATGAGTATAGAGAAAAATGTGCATTTAATTTAAAAAAAATACGGCTGTAGAAAAACTTCTGTGTGCTTTTCGAGCGCAAAGTAAGATTGCCGTTTTCGAAAGATTACTGCGCTCCGGTACGCGTCGCGCAGTAATATTCTTTCTCAAGCGGCAATCCATTACTTTGCGCTCTAAATACACAAATAACTATTTCATTTCATTATAAATGCTGCTATCACTGAAAAAAATCTCCTAAATAAACTGGTATATCTAGAAAAAAAGATTAAATCTAGAGTATTGGCAATTGTAATTGGTTTATTTAGATTTGCTAAACCAGTAAATTGTTAGGGTATTTCTATAAAGCTATTGTATTAATAAGTACCCGTTTTAGGTAGGTATATAATATAATTAAAGTAGATAAACATATTTACAGCAGTGCCTTCACTGGTTTTGGAACGTTACTAAGTTAGTATACTTCGAATGGGGAAGAGCCGTCGGTCGTCGACCTCCAATGCTCTCAATCTATTGGTGCAGTTACTTTACTACGTGCATATTATCAATATTTTGGGGGTAAAACAAGGCGGAACCAAGGGAAGCGGCATTGCCAGATTGACATGTAAGAACTTCAGAACCGGTTTTTGATGAATCAAAAATGGGGAAAATAAGTATTTAGTGTTATAATTTAATATGAAAAAAGTATGTACAGTAACTCGTAAACTTAAAATTTGGCAACGCTATATCTATCGACCATAGAATGTGCCTCAATGTTGGGGGAAAACAAAGAACCATTTGTCCCGTCTCTTCAGGTTAAATGTCTTTGTGCAGGAAGACCATCGGACTTTGATGAAGATCGTCTGAATGCTTTAACCCATGATGATCTACGTAATCAATGTGAGAATTAGCCATTATGATGGATTGTGACCAATCGACCATAGTACATTTGCATTCCATGGACAAAGGTCGAACACTGGGCGTATAGGCAGAGTATAACAAACCAACGAGTAGCGACAGCGGGGGGACCAAATTTTTCTGCGCAAGCGCGAAATAGTGTGTCCATCCGTCAAACTGACTTTTGTTGTAGCCCGTCAGTTACAATGTTTACAAATTACGATAAGTGAGTTTTAGTTTTGAATTGTGTCGTAATTTCCAAATTTTAAAACTGAATAAGTGTATAATCATGCCGGGTATTTCTTGTGCATATCGTGCCTGTTCAACTAGGTCTGGAGATGGAAAATCTTTCTTCAAATTTGCTCTAAATATTATGACCGGTAAGTACATAGCTACTAACCCACAATATCATGGTTGTTTTTTTTTTTAATTGAAATGTAAATTAATTGTTAAATAATTGCTCTTGAAGTAATTATTTAACAATTATGATAAATATTGATACAAGAGTATTAATGGTGAAAAAGTGCAACTTATAAGTGAGAAATTGAATTCCAAGAGACGTTCGGTACATGTAGTGTGTATTGCTAGACTGTTCTAAGTTTCACGATTCTTTTTTATCCAACAACATATATCTACACATTCTACATTGAGTAAAAATTTTCAAAAGTAGAATAATAATGCACCCATATATGTGCTTAAAAATAGTCTCTCTAAATTAGAGTATGTTCCTATAAAATTTGTTATGCTGTTCTCACATGAAGGGTCTATGGGCAATTTCCAGCAAAATAATTCTATTGTAAAGGAACGAAATTATTCCGGCCTGTATTAGTTTGTAGAAGTTATTTGTTGTAAGGCCTGGGTTTTATGTTTAGTAGACTTGATATTTTTCATAGTAACCTAAAAAAAAGAGAACCTAACCTGACTTAACCAACGATTTCGATTCCGCGGAAAAGGAAAAATAGAAGGGCGGTTCGGTTTGTTTAATGTAATGAGTTTCTTGGTTAAATAAGTAGCATAACGTGTCTATAGTCCGTTTGAATCACAGATGTAATATCCTAGTTTGAATCATACCCTAATTTCCAGTAAATCTTCCGAACAACAAATTCGGTTAATACTAAATATTTGGGAGTAATTATGCTTCTGTTTATCCATGTCTGGTACCATTCTATTAAAGCCAATGCTGCTACGTTATCTTTACCTGTCATTACCTAACTATCTAGTTTTAATTTTCTTCCACGTTTCAAAGGTTCAAAAAATTTACCCAATACTTTTGTAAATATAACTTATCGTAATTTAAAGAAATGGAGTACTATTAATAATAACAAGAAGTTGCTGAAACTAGTATAACAAGAAATGTCTATTTGAGAACCGCTGAAAACGTCGTACAATATATCTTTTTCTACTACATATCAAAAACCTCTGCTACACCTCTTCAATAACTTCCAAACCAGGCGCGTGTAAGCTCAAAGTGCTATTATTTAGGTTAAAAATTGACACAGCAACTTCTTAACATGATAAATGAAATCATGAAATACGTGGGTTTATTTTTCTCTCAACGCACCCTCACTAAAGGAAAGTAATTATTTAAATAAAATTACAAGAAAATATTGAGATTCCTTTATCAACAAATCGTAGAAGAAATATAAGTAATATATATTTTTATGATGAAAGCTTTCAGAAATTATTATCGACAAAGGTGACAGGAAGTAGGAAAACCACTAATTAACGAAAAGCTTTAAATTTTACTGAGTCAGATTCAAACACGAAACTTGAGCATATTTTCCACTTCAAGTTTTTTATAGTGTAGTTACAGAGTCGCTTCCTTTCGAGCCACTTCATGGTTTGAGCAGTTTACAAATATGGTGTCCAACTGTCATCGGCTCTGCCGGAATCGGTCCCTTGAACATCAAAGGTGCCGACGCTTTATGTCGCTACTCGTTGGTTTGTTATACTCGGGCATAGGTACCATATGATTCAGGGCGAAAGCAACAAAAATCAACGTACCATCTGTACCTCTTTGCTAACTCGTCAACATCGACCCTTATTGTTACTGTTTGCGAAAACTGATGGCTTTATTTTTACATCAAAAACATGAAAAAAAAATTCTCAGCCCTAACAACAATGCAACTCCCCGATGAAAAGATGGTCCTGATCCGTGTAAACAAATGAGCATCTGGTCAGACAAAGAAAACATCGTCTATTATGAATTGCTTTCGAGAAATGTAACCATCACTAATGCGATTTATCACCAACAACTGCGTCGTCTTAAGGCCGCAATTCAAGAAGACATCATCAAGTAATTTTGCAGCACGATTAACACTCGGCTTCATCACAAAAGCGGCTATTCACGGACATGGTTGGAGATACCACATTCGCCTTATTCTCCCGTTTTCACACCATCAGATTTCCATCTCATTCGCTTTATATCGAATAAATAACCTCTGAGAAATCTCCTTTAATAAAAACGTCGCGCATCGAAATTGGCTTGACGACTTATTCACTTATTTATAGTACAATTCCAATGTCTTCGCGATGGCCTAGTTGTAGAAAGCAAGGACCTAATAGTGTGTTTTATACAGTTGGCATAAAGTCAGTAATTTTGTAAAAAATGATGAATCAATAAAACTTACCAAATGAATAGGTAATAGCTTCCAATAACTTATCCACCACTTTCTTCAAATCAGATTTGTCCGTATCCGTCAAATCATCTTTTTGCAATAAAGAAAGCTTGTTGATAAAATTATATAGCGCAGAGAGAATACTGATCTGGACCGATCTAGTTACACTTGGTAATGTGTCTACACAATGATTCACGAAAATGAATCTGTATTTTTCCTGTGTTTCAGGATTATTTTCGGGCCAGGCTTTACCTGAAATTTAATTAAAATTTAAAGGAAACAAAGCGACCAAAAAGCGTTAAAAAATCCAAAAATAGTATACTATTTCAAAACATTATTGTTCCTATCAAGACTTTTTATATTAGCCTTTAATCAAATAGTTGAAACTAATTAGGAAACATTTGCCTCCTCTACACTATAACTGAATATAATAAACAGCAGAATATAACATTTTAGACGATACGCCAACTAGGGTGATACGCTAACAGTATAATGACCGTACTTTCTAAGGGAAGTACGTTAATTTAAGGACATAATTTCACTTATTAAAAAAAAAAACATTAACAATTATAACTGCCTTAAAAATCAACGGAATTTGCTACCTATTATCCTCATTTAACTTATTATCACCTAGAGTTTCATATGCAGCTATTTTCAATTTGATTTGATTTTCCCTGTTATCTTTTGTATCTTCTTCGTCTTCCTCATTGCTGTTTAGGAGAGATTTGACTATTTCGTGAACTTGTTCAAATGCATCTGTTTCTAATGACGAAACTACTTCCCCTAAACATTCTAAAGCCGCTATTTTATATGATATTTCCTGTTTCCTCGCCTCTCTACATATTACCTCTGTGATTATAGTAGGACTGGGTTCTTTGGCCTCTTTCAAAGAATGTCTAGAACAGAACCGTAAGATGATTATTATTTTATTGTAAATAATGGTGAAAAAACTCTACAGATATGCTTATTAAATCACGTCTTTTTCGTTTCGTGATTACTTTTCCTTTAGAGTATATTATAACTATAGTTTTACAATAATTACATTGTTTTACGATAATTTTAATATATATAGGATTGAATAAAAAAAAACTGAAAGCTTTCACGTAATAAATTATTTGCTATATATGTTCAAATCATTCTAACCGGAACTATTGGTTGTACCCATTGTATGTGGTACGGTTTGTAACAGTATTTGTCAGTAAGTCTATAATAAAGTAGTAGCAAAAGAGTTAATGGAATTCAAGATTTTATAGATACTGTAATAATAATACGATATGTTCACTGGTAGAGACAGAGAAAAAATTAACTACCGAAAGAGTATTCTAGTAATATTAAAATTATTATATGCATTAAAATAAACTCTCTTGGTTTTAGCTCACTTACTTGCAATTTGAACATATACTGGACAATGCTTTAAGCAATTTATCCTTCCCTTTCCATGTCTTCCCAGTCAAACCCGCCAGCAAAATCTTCAAAAGAGAGTTTCTATGTTGTGATTCCATTGCGGAGCCCAATTTACTTGCAACTGTTGCAACTGCATTAGCGGCCTTAAAAAGTAATAATTATATTGTAGATAAATATTCCTGTATACGTTCAGAACACTGGCTTTATTACGAATCTACAGATTTCCTAAAGGAGGCAAGTAATATTAAATTTACTTTTAGCTACACTGTGCTGTAAAACCTGCAAAAAATGATTGAAACTGTTTCAGCGGCATAAACTGAATATCATATCTATTTAGCGAACTGAAAACTACTCCTCTTGAAACTAAATGAATGCTAGCCTCAAATGAAAATATATACATATAATTTATACATATTAAAATTGAACATATACTTACTTGAGCTTTAATAGTCCACGATGACGACTCTAAACCATATTGAAGCATATCACAAATTGGATCAATGTTCTGTCGAATGCCACCTTCAGTTCCTATAAGAAATAACGGCATCCTGATATAACTTCAACTAAAGGATATCGTAAACTAGGTTAAGGTGTAATAATGACCGATCACTTCTAAAATCGGACCCAGTACCGAAAATTCGATTTTAGATCCACTTCTAAAATGAGGATAGATGGATACGGTATGAAAACCGTCCAGTTAAAATAGGTACACGAAGTTAATATTTGGAACATATTTATAAACCGGGTTCGAGTCAGTACAAGCTTTGAAGCAGGTTAGGTTCCACGAAATGCAGCAACAGGATATCTGAAATGTCCCAATATCGGGCTATTAAAAGACTAGGTATTTCTGATTATATATGCTCATACATACATTTTGCGTTTTTTGTATTTGCCACTGACTCGCGAAATCACTTTCGATAAAAGACTTTCGGCTTAAAAACTAACTTCATTTTCTGTAATATTAGCTTTCTTGTTCTGCGAAATAACTAAATAATAAATATTTCCTCTAAAATGCATACCCTATGTACTGTTATTTTGTTTTAACTTTCTTAAGATATGGTACCAAAATATGAATAACTTGCTTATTACTTATTTATGGCAACTTGTTGAGGTGCTCTACATATAAACATCAACACATTAATATAGAAAATATGTTTTCCACAAGACAAAATCACTAGTTTTGCATTACCTTGTATGCAAATTTAGGTCAGTTACTGTCGTTTAATTAGTTTTGATCTTTGAGGTAACATACATAATTATAGCTTGTATAGTAGACCAAAGATTTAAAACATCACCTCCTATAACTAGGCCAGCTAGCTAATATTAAAATTAGCAGTGACGTCATCCTAAGTGATCTATACGTTTTTGCGATAAGAAAAGCATTAAGAGGAGCCCAGTAAAAGTATTAATTATTTTATCGCGCCTACTTCCGTTTTAACGTTGATTGCCACGCTGGGCAACTGGAATGTCAATTCCCATTTCGACGTCATGGATGTATTCTGTATCCGGTGCTGCCAGATTGGGCGCTTTATCACAATTTGAGCTACTTCTCACTGTAGTTTGCCACAAATTATTTTTCAAAGAAACGTAAAATATTTGCCTTGGATTCCAAGATTACAATTAACAATATATTAGATACTTAATTTAAAAGTTTGCTCTGGTATATTATAGTATAGTTATATTAAATATAAATAAATATTTAAAATCCGAAAAGTAAATATGTATATAAAAACCGGAAAGTGAAGCAATAACGGAATCAAAATCTTTAAGAAAATAAACGTTGCGAACCAATAACCTAGTTATTTTGTATAAATATTTAGTTCTATTTAAAAACATAATTTCAAAGGTCATTCAACAAATAATGCTGTAAAAATTAAAGTCCAACTAAATATGCGTTAAATAGTTTACATCCCAAATAATGTATGAAACTAACTCTACCAACCCAGACGAACAAAATCCTGATAGTCAGAACGAGGCAATTCTGCAAATTCGTAACAATATTTATTTTTTACCATTGCGCAACGACCAACGCAAACGATTTAATATTTGGGCTGTCGCTAGCAGCTCCAGGATGACGAGACGGTTCTTAAAAATCTGTCAGTTGCCAGTTTGCCAGCGTACTTTCGACCGGTTTCTTATTTGTTTTTCGATTTCCATTGATTTTCTATTTATTTCTTTATAATATCAGTACTTTAGTGTGTTTAAATTTATGTGAACAATGCCGTCCAGATGTTGTGCATCAGCAGGCTGTCGTGAAAACTACTCGAACGGACCTAAAGTTCATGTTTTTGGCTTTCCAAAAAATGATGTGTTGCAAGCTATCCCGCGAGACAATTTAGTGCCCAATAAAAACACTGTGTGAGTTACATTTTTCTGCAGGTAATATAATTTGGATTAATTCGCAACAGGATCCAAAGTCAGGTAAAATTATTACAGTACATTTGAAATACCCTCGATTGAAGGAAAACGCCATACCAACTATTTTTCCAAACTGCCCCAATTACTTTTCAAAAAATGTGTTTGTTCGTAAAAGTAAAGACGAAAAAAATAAGGAACTTGAGGAATTACAATTTGTTGCAAGCAATACAGCAAAGTAAAGAGGAGTCTAATATCCATAGAGAGGCTACATGTTTTCAAAATTTTGAGAAGTTTTTAAAACTATTTTAAAATTTTATCGTTAAGGAAGGGTGGTTTCCAGTAAGAGCTATAGATAAAATAACTTTATTTAAGCTTGAGTATACTCCTGGTCCTATAATAACTTGGGCGATTGTAATAAATAATAATTTAAAATTAGAAACATTTTTATATGGCCAGTATATTTCTGTTTCAATAATAAATTTAAAATACCCATTTATAACCGGCAGTTTGGATGAATTAGAATGTTTAATCGATGCAATTGATAATATATCAATTCCTCTTAATAATGGCCTCCCCATTACTAGTGAAACTTCCAATAACGAGAGCGAGATGAATTCACATCAACCTGATTCTGACCAAGACGAGAAAACAAAAAAAAATTTAACGGATATTCTTTTAAACCTAAAAGGCTCCGATGAATTTACACAAAATCTAAAATTTATTTCAGAACAGCTAACTTGGTTGAGTACCTCAAAAGAGAGATATCGGTATTCACCGAGCACTACTGTTTTATGTTCAATTTTGTTTACTATAAGCCCTCATTCCTATAAATATTTGTGTAATCATGCTCCTATTATTTTACCTCATCCTAACCCAGTAAAATCTATTTGTAACAGATGTTTGACAGATCCCGATATTGATGAAAGGCATTTTTTTTTAACCTATGCTCGCAACATTTTTCAATATTTGAGTGATAAAGATAAAAATCTTATATTGCTTTTTGATCAAATTCATATTGACCCCTATTTGGATTATAAGGCAGGAAACACTGTAGGAACACCAGTAAATAACAACAATTCTTTAGCATTATCTGCAGTTGCATTTATGGTCACAAGTCCTTGCTCAAGCCTTAAAGAAGTAATTCATATATGTCCTGCAACTAAACTTGGCTCAGAAATCTTATCTACTGTTATCAAGACCATAATAGAAAATTTGGAAGAAATTGGTTACATAGTATTTTGTACAGTTAATGACAATAATGCAATAAGTAGCAATGCAATGAGTAATTTTTCACCACGGAATGAACTCAGTATAGTTTTCCCCCATCCTATTGTCCGAGAAAGACCATTATTTTACCTTTTTGGCGCTGTTCGTCTACTAAAAATGTATTTTTAACAACTGGCTAAATTCTAAACCTGAGCAGGCATTTTTCTATCCCGATTTTGAGACAGGCCAAAAAAAATGTGCTTCGTTTTCAGTGGTCAAAAAACTTCATGAACTAGATCGAGACAAAATATTAAAACATGGGTATTCCCTTATTTAAAGGCTCTTTTTCCATCATCTATAGAAAGGCAAAATGTTAAATTAGCTCTCAAAATATGTAATTCTTTTTTTTTTTTTAATTTGTCACATTCACAACACACAGCAGAGTTTATTAATATTATATGAACCTGGTGGAGAATAGTTAATGTTAAAACCCCTCTTAAGGGAAAACATTTACTAGATAAATTTCAAAAACCCTTCACCACAAAAATACTATCAGCCTCCAACGATGATCCGAAATTTAATTTTCTGCTAAAAATGCAAAATTGGCTAGATTCTTGGCATTCACCTAATTTTGCAAATAGACTGACTCGACAAATCCACACTGCATTAAGCCATGCCATTCATGGGCTACTGGAAGTGACTAAATACTGTTTAACTGGGCTTAATATGACGTATGTCTGACTGGGCAAATTTCATTTGGAAGGGCGGTTTGGAAAATATAGGCAATTAGCTGGTGGCCATTATCATATCTCTGTTCGCCAGCTATATCAGTCAGAAAAAGGCTAAGAATTCAATCTTTATTATCAATAAAATCTAAACATTATGGAGATATTAATGTAAATATATTTTTTTGAACTTCCTGAATATGAACCCCCGTCATTAGATAACTCATTAAATTCTGACTATGTTATCAACTTATTGCCCAAAATTACAATTACACAGTCTGATACAGAAGCTATAACATCTGAAATGCCCGTAATCACTTATTTAAGTGGACATTGCTGTCATATTGTTTTAAAAAAATGAAGTTGTGAATTTTGCAAAGAAAATTTAACTTTAAATGAACCTTGTGTTGTAGAAGATTCTTACACTTTAATTAATTCCATAAGTCGTGGGGCTCTTTTATATCCTAGTGAACAAGTAGTGGACGTAGTTTCAACAGCCTATATTATATTTAAAAAACTGATTAATGAGTTCGAAAACACATTTTTAGATATTTATAATAAAAAGTCTTTTCTTTGTGAGCTGTTGTTAAACTATCTAAATCAAAACAGCCTTTTGACCCCGTTTGAAAATTGTAAAAATCACCTAAAAATTGATGTTTCAAAAATTTTTCTTAGCAGCAATCTTTTGGGTAAAAGAAAAAAAAGGAAACTGGATACTTTTAATAAATAAATATTAGACCCCAATAATACACCGAGTAATATAGCCAATCTAACACAAAAAAGTTAAATCTGAAACCTGTATAAAACTTTCATGTTTTATCATAAATATTTGAATATTGCAAGGTTCTTTGGATGGAGAAAACCGAGGAGAAACACAGTACCAAATTTGACATTACTATTACCTATTATGACACCTTTATACCTATAGTGACATTTTACCACCTATCTCTTAAATAGATTGGTGGTATCTAGTTTCAGTTTATGCAAATAGATTCTATTTTGATAAACTGGATATTCAAAGGTTATCGCTTTGAAATTTCCTTTTCCATTAACAAAAATCGAATGAGGTGCGTCTAAGGGCTGAGTTCATGACTTGCAGCCTTGTTTTAACCGGAAGCCCTTAAATATTATTTATGTATGCAGAAAAAGGTAAGTACTTAAACTGCAATTTAATTTTTGATTTTAAAAAAATGAGTAATACACATTATCGGTCATAATAGTCGTGCTTAAAATAATATCAGCTTGTAGAAGGTCTTGTATTAGGCCAATTACGTTTCAAACTACATATAAAAAAAGTTAAATTTACAAAAAAAACAAGTTTTTGTTATATTTTTTCGAGATTTTTGCAGCTAAAATGTCTACTTAACTGTGAAATTTTAAAAGAAATTGCACATTTCTATGTACGCCTGTAAATAAGTTAAGACCACTTTTGATGACGCCACGCGTAAGCCGTCTGGCCTAGTTGTAGGAGGTATTGTTCGAAACCTATATGAAATGAATATTTGAAATTTTTACTATTTACGACTATGAAAATTAAATATGAATATTTGAATCCATATATTTCAGATTTGGTATAGCAACCTGTAACTAACACAAGACAGAACACTTTCTTTAGCTTCGCTGTGGAGAACTAAATGTATTCAATAATTTATATGCTGCTTCTTTCTTAGGCTTATCGATAACTATTCCCATTTCAGATCCATCGCGGATTTAGTATTTTATCAATTGTGACATCTAGATTTTAATTAAATTTTAATTTTCTAATTTCTTACCTGGGGTATGTTCAGACCAGATATCCGTCCATACATCTAAGGTATGTTGGGTTTCCGGCGATTTTTCTGAATGAATAGCAAAAAATACCAGTGGCAAAACAGTTTTTGAATAAGATTTTAAAACTTCGGGATTATGAATTCCTATAGATTGAATTGTACTGGCAATGGCGGATCTTATTGAATCATCTGCAAATAACAAATACGACACATAATTTTAATAATTAATAACCTCCCGTTGTAGATAAGTGAGTCAAGATTAAAGGCAATCTCACCTTCCCGTTCAAAATACCATGTCTGTAATTTGGCAAACAGTTTTTCGAAGCTGTTAGGCTTACATATCGAAACTAAATATCCTATGGCGACTGCGTTGTGTTTCCTGACTGCCGAATTTCGGTCAGTCAGTCCATTTACTAAAGCTGACAAAATTTTCCCTGCAAATGGTTGCACATCTGCTCCTAACTCCACTACCAGCAATGTTATGAAATGAGCGCAAGCTATTCTCGTACCCAACACACTTGAAGATTTCATAAGTTCCAATATTTTCGGTACTAATTCTTCTAATATCGTTGCATCTGCATAACGCAGACTCTGCAAATAAATATATGAGCAATGAACAGATTTCACTTTCTCGTGTTAAATTTTAGTTTAAAAAACATTATTATATTGTCACGAATAGTGTAGGTGGATGTCGCGTTTTTAAAAGAATAACTTCTCAGAAAAGAGCCGCGTCGCGATTAGTACAATGACGGGGGTCTTAACGCTTCCCTTAATCTACCACTGTATGTTCTATTCGTGAGGACACGCCTTGCTTAGCGTGCCGGGGGGTAACTGGGGTAGAGCGAGCCGAGTTACGTTGGTTAAGAAGAGATGATAAAGTAAGCACGTTTGGTTTATAACAATAACAATGTATTAACGATAAAACTTTAACAATGACTACTAGTCAAAAAAATGAGATTCTATTATACCCGATTACTAAGGTGCGCATGTTTTCTCGAACTGAGGTATGGTTTATAGGTCTTTGTTTACTGTCTTATAATTATAGTTTTTCTTAAGAGTTAGGTTTTATTTAAGAGCACTAAAATATTTCACTAAACCTTTTAACTGACTATTTAGACACTTGTCTTTCTCAGAACTCTAACAAACTTCTTGATTTGACTTTACTACGGTGGTTGTGAAACCCCTAGTCCTAGCAGTCGTCAAACGACTAACCGGTACCAGGTTTGGTAAGGAATAAAGGAGTAGAACCTAAAGCAGCTGTATAGCTAACTTTAGGAGCAGATAGAACCCGGAGGCAGCTGTATAGCTAACCTGGGAGCTGGTTGTGGTGAGAACAAAGTCTGAAGAACTGAGGGTTCGGTAGCGTATTTATATTAAAAAAGTTATGATCATTGCATGCATAAGGTTCAAAATCGCTTCCGTTGGTTGCTCGCGTTGTTTATAGTTTGCCTTTAATGTTTATATAACAATCTCCAAGTTCAAGTTCAAACATAGGACAGGGTGATATTTCTTTAGTAGTTTATGCAATTTAGTAGATTACAATATATTTTGAAAGTTATTAGGTCTACTTATTTTGACTGCAACAAAATTCCTGCTAATTAATGATTTCGGTTGCTAGAACGTAAATAAGTGAGATGCTTCATTCAAAAACAATATTTCTGTTCTAAGGAAACAACCGTTAAAATTAATAACATTAGATAAAATAAGATAAATATTTGAAAGCTTATTATAATCAGAAGTATCATACATTTTATGATTCCTCTGTCATCATAAACTATCAAGATATTAAATTTTGTGGTCAGTTATCCAAAGGGGTTTTTAAATTCGCGAGATCCGTAGGGAATACAAGTGCGTCAATCATTTTGTTTTTCATCAAAGACCACTTTTAAATACTTTAATACTTTTTTTAAACATGAATTATCAAAATTTTGCACGAGTCTTTAAAATACTACTCTGTCAAGACACGAGACTTTAGGCAAATGATTATATAATCTGACATTGAGTGAACTCATTAGCTGATTTTAAAATACGTTATTTTCATATGTCAAGTAAATCGCTATGATGGGTATTGGAGTTGTGATTAAATGCATTCATTTTAAAAACATGATGCCAAAGTTGAGAAAATGTGTTTTGCAAGGATTCCAAGGCTCATCATAAGCAATTATTATCACAACTATCTTTTGTCAACGGCAAACCCTTATGGAACTTGCGGCATTACTCTACAGAAGTACTTCGCCATTAATATGCGAATGAAAGAGTGAATAATAGACAGGCATCAAAGTTCAAAATACCCTTGGTTTTTCTTATTAAAACATAAACCACTTGAAAACTTTTCCGAAGGGATATCAATATGACCAAATGAGAGAACTATCAAGCGGGATGCCTAACAAAGTGTCAACAGACTTACCAGCTCTGTTAGCACTGATAGTTATTTTTTGAGTTTTAGATCTCTTGAGAAGTAAATTAAGTAAAAACCATCACTCTTCAGGTCAAAACCAAATCATCATAGATGTCAACTGTAATATCAATAGCCAAAAAATGTGAATGTAAAAGTGTTTTTTACTAAACAGTTCTATTTATCTTTTAAAAACATTATTTTATTTGACCATTCTATAGCAGTTTTAGTAACATTAGCACTCCAATCAGATATAAAGGTGTCTAGATGTTCAGCAATAAACCCTCGTTTTGTGCAGGTAGTTCTATTGAATATTTTTGATAAAGGAACATAATAATTTTATGTATTTTGCATTTCAGAAAAAAGCTGTTTAATTCTTTTCAACTTTGTTGGCGTGATTTGCTCTTTGACTACAGAGAAAAGAGAATTCTGTAGTGGTCTGGCAAATCTCACCCCTTATCACGGGCCGATATTTTGCGATTGTATTTCAAGCGAAAATGGCGTTAAAATTCGCAGCCGCCCTTTAGCGTTTGGAGCGCAATTGCATTGTTAGCGAAATACACTCGTAGTTTCGCCCAGTCCATCATTCGACGTTACTTTAGTCCGATTCGATGAAAAATAAAATTTGCGTCGCTAGACAAACTTTAATTTTGGACGCATTGAATTTCGCGCGTACGGGTCCCGAGGTTAAGGTTAATATCCGTTTCCCAATTCGTGTCATGGTCAGAAATCTTCAACCTCGTGCGCAAGTCTTGGTATTTATTGATTTTTGCGTACTGAATTTTGATTGGTTATAAAATTTAGTTGTGATGCGAAATTGTTGTCAGTCATAATTTTCGTGGTGGGGGTTGAAGGATTATTGGATTAGCGATTTTGGTTCGGCGTCACTTTTGAGTCACCTGTCGTCAAATTGGCAGATTTGGATGCCTGCTGGAAATATTTTTTTGATTTTGCCTTTTGAGAGATTCTCCAGTCGGGCCTTTTCCTTTCAAGTTTCGGACCATATCTGTGTCTTACCTTTTTGCTTCGTGTTTGGTGTCTGAAACTGCCCTTTGGGGGATTTAAATGCTAATTTAGACAGGTGAATGTTTCTGCGTTTTTTTGCATCCTTTTTTCCAGTGAATGCCACCATTTTGTGAAGCCATGTGGATGGATTTTAATTCCACTTTAATCTCTCTTACAGAGGCCCGTTCGTCCATCTTTGCAGGCTGGTGATTCCGGCGTGAGCTACCAAGACCCTTACAGGTAATTTACCCTTGATTTTTTTTCTCTCAATAGTTCATTTTTTTAATTGTTGCTCTGAGTTTGAGTGTTTTTTTCATGATTATGAGTTATATGCGGAACCTTGAATATATTGATGTTTCACAGGGTTCTACCGACGGGTTTTTTCCTCTTGGCTACGCCTAACATAGAGTCAAGTTTCCTGCTGGTTTTTTCCTTAACTGGGCTATCTTCAACTACTAGAGTCCTTCCTTCCTGCCTTTTTCAGTTGAGGAAGTGGCTGATTTTCTACAGGCAGTCCTTCGTGTTCCGTTCAACTGTGAGAAATCTAGTTTTTTATATATATTTACGTTAATTGCTCGTTAACCTTCGAACCCTTAATTTTTTTCCTCTACCTAACAAACATAATTTTAATTTTTTTTATTAAGTAAAGTATATCTCTCCGAGGAGGTCAACCCTTTTGTTCGCCTCATGTTTTTTTTAACCTAAAAATTTGCTTAATTGCGTTTAATTTAAAACAAGTCTGATTTTGGACTGAACATTAATATATCTGGTCAATTGTGTTTAAGCTAAAACATTCTAGTTTTATCCTACTGAACTTTCAATTAACTAAATTCAATAATGTTATAAGTTGTATTTTTTCACGGTCATTAATTTTAGATACCTGTATTTAGAGTGCTACTACGGCCTAGTGGACTTTGCGTTATTGGTTAACTTGGAGTATTTGCTCTTAATTTAAAATATTTTATTCCTTAAGGTTTGATCGATTGATTGAAATGAAATGAAATGAATTTATTAGTCCGGAGATCACAATAATGATATAGGACACGTCAAACAGTTGACAATCTTAATTCTTTAACAATTAATAATAAGTACTTAATATATAATAATGATAATTACAATTTAGGCGAGTCTTAACCTAAGAAATAATGCATTTAAAATCTATAATTTAGGAATTCCTCAATGGTATAGAAAGCTTTCTCAAGCAAAAAATATTTTACATAACTATAGAATTTGCCATTGCTTAAATCTCTAATATGATTAGGAATCTGATGATAAAATATTGCACCCATGTAATATGGATTGGATTTATATAATTCAAGCCTGTGAAGGCTATATTGAAGGTCATTGCAAAACCTCGTCCTATAACTATGGTACATGTTTTGAGTTCTGAATGATGCAATATTTTGCCGAACAAATTTTAAAATCTCAAAAATAAACAAAGACGGAAAAGTCATTATCGATTCGTCAAAAAATATTCGTTTACACGATTCCCTAAACTTAAGACCAAACATTGAGCGAATGGCTCTTTTTTGCATTTTAAATAATCTGTTGAGTGCTGAGGATGAACCTCCCCAGAGAATAATTCCATATCGAAGAATCGATTCGAAATTTGCGAAATAATACACTTTAATCATATTTTTACTTATAACCTGATGTAACCGGTACAGAGCAAAACAATTACTAGCACATTTTTTACAGACGTAATTTACATGTTTTTCCCAGTTTAAAAACAAGTCAATGTGTATGCCTAACAATTTAAATGAAGATACCTGTTGGATAGATTTACCATTTAATTTAATAAATTGACTTTCTTTATAATTTCCTGCATGAGGATGAAATTGCATTGTAAAAGTTTTGTTCTGGTTAAGAGTTAATTTATTATTGCAAAAGTAATGGTATAATACATTTAAATTTTGTGCTAAAAGATTCCTTGTGTCACTGATAGAATTATCGTAAGTTAAAATAGTTATGCCATCAGCAAATTCACAATGGTATGTAGAGAGGTAGTTAGAAATATCATTCGTATACATTAAAAATAATAAAGGGCTTAGGACACTTCCCTGCGGTACGCCAACCCCGACATCCAACTGCACAGAACTCGCGCCCTCAAAAAGTACATATTGTTTTCGATTTACGAGATACGATTTTAGAAGATGGTAACAATTACCACGAATTCCATAAGAGTGTAGCTTTCGGAGCAGTAGCTCATGGTCTACACAGTCGAATGCCTTGGTTAAGTCAACGAACAGTGCCATCACTCTGTCGTTTTCATCCAATCCTTTGTAAACTCTGTTCAAAATAGAGCAAAGAGCTGTGATGGTAGATTTTTTGCTTTGAAACCCATGTTGAGTGTTAGAAATAAGATTATTGGATTCTAAGAAATGCACAATACGTTTCAAAAGAATCTTCTCGAAAATTTTCGAAAAAACAGACAGAAGAGATATAGGGCGATAATTTCCCATATCTTTAGGGTCTCCCTTTTTAAACAAACAAACAACTTTTGATATTTTCAATATATCTGGAAATGTGGATTTAGAAAAACAAATGTTTATTTAAAAAGTTAAGGGACTACTTAACTGGTGGGTGCAAGACTTTATAAGACCAGACGAAAAATTGTCAGGTCCGCTTGAATTAGAATTTTTTAAATTATTCATTGTCTCGATGACTTCACTTTCTAAAACTTTAAGCAAATAAATTGATTCTCCAATTTGAGGAATTTCCATATCTGGGGTACGTGCAATGTCATTCGAGATTGACTGGAGATTCTTAGGAATATTAACAAAAAACGAGTTAAACTGATCGGCAATGTCACCTGGATTTGAATATTCCACATCATCTTTATTAATACAATTGATTTTATGGGCTTTTTTATTTTTAATAGAAGAATTAATTAAGTTCCAAACTGTTTTTGACTTATTGTTTGAGTTACTTTGGTGTCATAATAATTTCGTTTAGCTGTTCTTAGTAATCGCTTGTATATACTTTTATATTTTCTATAAAAATCAGAAGTTATTGTACCTTGTCTCATTTGAAAATGTAATTTCTTTAAATTTTTAGAAGAAACCTTGCGTTATCCATTGTTTATTACTGTGAAAGCTTTGGTGTTTTTTTAATAAATGGAAAACTGATATTAAAATAATATTCAAGTATTTTGATAAAGGATGCAAATTTTACATTAATATTCCCGGCAGCATATAAATCAGCCCAGGTTTCCAAGTTTAAAAAATTTGTGAAAGTAGCTTGGTTTTTTTTCGAAAATGATCTAGAAAAATGTTTTTCTTCAAACGTCAGTAAATCCGTCATTACTCGACTGTGTAGGCGGCAGTGAAGTTTCGTTTTTCCTCCGCCGGAGCTTTACTTTTCACTTTTCCGCCGGCGGAGGTAAAAGTGTTATCATAGCAACATAGATACAATACAAACAAACATCAAAATAAGCGTCAACAACTCAAGAGTTATTAAACTAAAATTAGTATTTATCACTCAATGTGTGACTGCATTTCTAAAAATCACTAATTTAGGAACAAATTGGTTATTATTTAATCGAACTTACCCAATAACTGCTTATCAATACGGAATTAAAAGGCAATCGAACACGCAATTTTAAAAATATAATTATTGTTGACAGTGTCCACTGACAGCTTTATGTTACATTACTATAGCAACAACCTGAGCCTATTCACCGACACCGCACCGGTCTAAGCCGCCTTGCGAACCCACTTATCTTTAATAATAATAATTATTACTATTAAAAAGAGACTTTTTGCATTAATTTGTCGACATTTGAAGAAAAAACAGCATATTTTATTTGGAGGAAAAGCTACTTTTCATGGCTTGCTCTCTATTACCAGCCTCACTCCGTTCGGCTGTTAAACACAAGCGCGCCATGAAAAGTATTACTTTTCCTCCATATAAAATAATATACTATTTTCTTCAAACGTCAGTAAATCCGTCATTACTCGACTGTGTAGGCGGCAGTGAAGTTTCGTTTTTCCTCCGCCGGAGCTTTACTTTTCACTTTTCCGCCGGCGGAGGTAAAAGTGTTATCATAGCAACATAGATACAATACAAACAAACATCAAAATAAGCGTCAACAACTCAAGAGTTATTAAACTAAAATTTGTATTTATCACTCAATGTGTGACTGCATTTCTAAAAATCACTAATTTAGGAACGAATTGGTTATTATTTAATCGAATTTACTCAATAACTGCTTATCAATACGGAAATAAAACGCAATCGAAGACGCAATTTTAAAAATATAATTATTGTTGACAGTGTCCACTGACAGCTTAGCTGTTACATTACTATAGCAACAACCTGAGCCTATTCACCGACAACGCACCGGTCTAAGCCGCCTTGCGAACCCACTTATCTTTAATAATAATTATTATTACTATTAAAAAGAGACTTTTTGCATTAATTTGTCGACATTTGAAGAAAAAACAGCATATTTTATTTGGAGGAAAAGTTACTTTTCATGGCTTGCTCTCTATTACCAGAATGTCAGTAATCTTTCGAAAACGGCAATCTTACTTTGCGCTCGAAAAACACACAGAACTTTTTCTGCAGCCGCATTTTTAAAATTAAATTTTTCTCTATACTTATTCTGAAATTTGCAAATGACTGTCAGTTTTGACATATTATGTTCGAGCTTCGGACATATTTACAACAGGATTGCCAGCAACAAACTGTAACAAACGCACGACTGTCATTTATTTATCTTCGGTTTCCATGACCATTCAGCACACTAGACGGAAAAAGTGAGAATTTCCTTTTCCATGTTCGCGCTAGAGCGCAAAATAAGGATCCACGGCATTCGCCGATTTTGCGATTTCATTTCAATTTAGTATTTAGTTATTTTGCGCGCGGCTGTAGAAAAAAACAATTTTGTGACTTTTGCTGGTGCTTGCAGAATCCAGTTTTCTTTTGTTGGGTTATGACATTGTCTTTTTGCTATGACCTTAATCTTATCCTTAACGCTCATTTGTAGTTCCTCTACAATTTCATAGTTCAGCCTTTCAAGCTCTTCCAGAAACTCACTATCTGAGAAACCTTTTTCAATACCTGTTACCATAAACATGGGACTGGTCAATTCATTCTCCTTAGTTTTAACTTTCTCAATGTTTTCTATGACTATTTTAAGTTGATTTTGCTGCTTTTCGTCATGGCTTTCTATAATTATTGCTCCCGTTTTTGTTTGTTTTACATTTTTAAATGCTCCTCCTACTTGTTTTGGACTAACCCGTTGTTTAAGTGTTTTCATTGCTTCTTTCGGATCAGTTTTATTATCAAATCTAATGACAGTCTCGTGCTTTTTCTTCGTTTTTGGTGTTGTCCACGTCTCTTCTATTTCACTGATTTTCTCTTTGTCGTTCATTTGTTTTATCAGTTCGGTTTTGCTAGCAGCGTAAGTTTTAATATTTTTTGTGTAGGTAAACATGTGCGGTCATTGTTTATATTATGTTGCAATCTATTTTGTAATATTATGTTTTCCTTCTCAAGTTTTCCAACATTAAAAACCATACTTGAGAAAATTTTGAATACTTCCGTATGACATTTCTGAATTATTTCTTGCGATTTTCTTGTAAGAAGTAAATTTCCATTTTCATCTTTTTCTTCATTAAAAACGGTGATAATCTCCTCGAATTTCGAGAAAAAACTCGTAATTATTTCTTCTGACATATTTGTGTTTACTGATAGATTTTTCTCGTTGTCAGTTTCGAGTTCGTCCATTTCCTGGAGGGGCCTATTTTCACATTGTCTCTTACTTGAGTTTTCTACTTGATCAGGGCTTAAATCAGATCTAGCACGTTTGTTGCTTGGGTCTTCCTTATTTTTCTTTACTAAATTAACTTCGCTATTATTATTTGGCGGCGTTCTTATTACAGAACGGTTAGGTGTGAAAACGGATTCGTACGAAACTGTCGCCTCCGTTAAATTTTCAACACTCCCCGGTACCGTCGGGTCTTCGATTTGTTTATGTTTACCTAAAACATCTTGTTTTTGCTGGGTCTTGTTTATATTTGAGAATTTCGGTTTATTAATGCAGGTCTTTATCTGTTCTGCTCTTTTTTCGACATTTCCACCAATAACGTTTAGGATCTCTTGCCTTGTCATAGACGAAATTGAATGGTGTCTGTCTGGTCTTTTTCTGTTTCCAAAGTCACTTCCATCACTTTCACTATTCATAGAGGGTTTTTGAAATTAGCTGTATTAAAAATCGACTATAAATTCCACAAAAAACCGCGTTTAAAAGAAGAAATATCGGAGCTGCAAAATAACACGCGCGTACAGTACAGTATACTTATTATTGTTTCAATAACGCTTAGTCATACTAGTTATTTTAATCACGCGGCCGTTCCCAACATATGGTCACCAATACCTACATAAATATAAATAGTTAGTAGTGTAACTTCTTGTAAACAAATCATGATTTGGGTCTTTAGCGACTTTAAGTGATTATTTATTTGCGTTACTAGAATCTTTCTTATAATAGGTAATTATTTGATGGTTGCGCAAATTATATATACTTTTTTATAACGTTATTTCCGAAAATACGTTTTTCTTTAGCTATATGTCAACAACAGATTGACTCAGACTTTCAAATTCTCAGTACAATAAATATTTTGAGCATTTGCTTAGGCAAATCATTTGTTTCTTTTGGTGAAGTAACCAAGTAAAGTTAATCGCTTTCTTCTTTATTTATAGTGGTTGTTGTCAAGCATAAGCCGAGAGTACCGGGGTACCACGATTATTAATTATTATTTTCTTTATAATTGACTTGGAGTCAAGTCCTACTGGCTTTTCAATAAATCAGTTGTTTTTTTATTTCCGTATGTTATAACCAACCATTTCTTTTTTGGTAATAATCCGATTCTCTGTTTGCCTATCTACCTGTTTTATTTAATTAGCTTTTAGTATCAGTGTGTTCATCTTTGGGGTATTTCTTGCTTGTGCCGGCTACAAGCTCATGGCGTCTTAAATAAATAAATCCACCCCTACTCTCTGACATTTGAGCTAGGGCCTAATTTGTACGCTTAAACGACAACTCGTTCTAGCCTACGTATCGATACACGTAAATTCCTTCAGTTTCAATTTTAAATACTCAAATTTTAAAATTTTCTTATAATTTGAAATTATTCACTCTCAGTTCCTTCTAAGCTGGAGTGAAGGTTTTGCGCCTATTAGAGGGACAATAGGCGCCCTAAAAGAACGGAAGCAAAAAAGGCATTATCAGGTACAGAACCTAATATACGTTAGGGTGAGTTTTAAGTCCTAAATAAATAACTATCTAAATATTAAAAAAATTGTGATCGAAGGAACAGTCCACTCATAAATTCTTTGTAAATATATTTTCTAGCTAAAAATAGGCAAGAAACGTCAAATTTGACATCAAGGGGGGCATGTTATGACATACGATGCGTTTCCCTCACGAGGAGCCGGGTGATTTGCTTTGATTGAAAGGTACTTTCATTCTCTACATGTCCCTGTTTTCGTTTTGCATTTTAATGAATACGTTCTCGAGAAATAAGAATGAACATTGTGGACAATTAAAAAAAAATCTGAAATTATCTTATTAAATGTTTAAAATATCCTTCGTTGACCTCCATACAAAAATACAACAGATCTTCAAAACGTCTGCGTAGATTATCCAACATCTCACACGTTATTTATTAAACGGCACCCGTTAATAATTCTATTTCATACATCTTCAAGGAATTCAGGTTTTATAGTATACATTTTCATTTTCAGGCGTTTGCATAAGAAAAAATCCAAAGGTGTAAGATCGGGTGCTCTAGGAGGCCATTCTACGATACCTCCCCTACCGATCCGTTGTCCAGGAAATTAGTCGTTCACAAACTGACGAACGAGCGCAGCGTACTATGAAAGTGCCCCTTCTTGCTGCAATATCAATTCATGGTATTGGCAATGCCGAATTATTCCCCGATAGCTACCAAGTTTTTAGAAGGGACAGAGTAAATGAAATGAGCAGGGGAGGTGGTGTCATGCTGGCAATCAAGGAGTTTGTAGTACAAAATATGGAAATTGAAACTGATATGGAGTGCCTACTTGTAAAATTTAAGGTTAGGAAAAATGTTTTCTATTTATGTTGTGTGTATGCACCACCTTACATAACAGCTGATAGTTTCGAAGATTTTTTAAATATTTTTGAATGAATTTTAGATTGTAATGTAAAAATTTTCATTTTAGATTTTAATGTACCCCTTTATGGATTAGGAAACTGTAATAAAGGTGATCTTCTTGAAAGTTTTCTTACACTTAATGATCTAGTCAGCAAAACAATATAAATAACCATATGCATAGAAAGCTGGATCTTATAATTTCGAATATATCTATAAAAAATCTAAAGCAGTGTGAGGAACCTTTAGTAACCATCCCTTAATTTTGACATACCAATGATTTTTACTGATAAATCAAACAATAATAGTTTAAAACCAGTACATGTTTATGATTACTCAAAGGGTGACTTTAAATTACTGTACCACCTAATAAAAAATATTGACTGGAAAAACATAGGCATCAACTGTGATAATGTTAACAAATGTCTTGACACTTTCTATTATCATTTATATTCTTGCATTGAATCAGGCTATTCCAAAAAAGTTGGTCAAGCACACAAAAATTAAAAAATTTCCACCATATTTCTCATTAGACATGATTAAAAAAATACAAAAGAAAAATAAGTTGCACAAGATAATCTGGCGTTTAAAAACTTAAGAACTGCAATTAAGTCTCAAACTAAACACGAGTTTAGAGTCTATAATGAGAAAATAGAATCAAACACAAATGTTAATCCTGTAGATTTCTGGCATATTTTTGGGTCAAGGAAATCCTTTGGGGGCATGCCGGATGAGATGAGGAATGGTGAGAAGACATTTGCCGGCTCCCAAGCTGTATCGGATGCCTTTGCATAGTATTTACCCCAGTTTACACTCAATCAGATATACCTAATGAATCTTGTAATTGTGGTACATTTGATTTCTCTTACATTAACGAATACCAGGTAAAAAATAGCATAAAAAGATTAAAACCAAAAAAATCTACTGGTAATGATAATATTCCATCATATATTTTCAAGGGGTGTGCTGATGTTCTCTCTGAGCCTTTGGCAAAAATTTGTAATGTTGCAATCAAGAACAATCAATTTCCAAATGAACTTAAAATAGCTATTACTCCTATTTACAGGAAAACTGGAGATATAAATTATGTACAGAATTACAGGCCAATTAGTGTCCTAAGCGCAATGACAAAAATCTTTGAAAACATCTTATATAATGATATACTACAGAGTTTCTATCACCAGTTTTCTATTCAGCAACATGGGTTCCTACCTGGTCGCTCCACTGTAACCAACCTACGAGGGGTAAACCACCTTCAAAAATCTGTACACCGGAATCCCACTTTCTATCGGAATCCCATGGAATTCCACGGAATTCCATGGAATCCCATAGAATTCCACGGAATCCCATGGAATCCCACGAAATAAAATTCTAATATTGAAAGCATAATTTGTTTAAAGCTTTAATTAAAAACACATTGATAACTTTTAAAATACCTACACTATATTAATAAATATAATAGAGCACAAAGGGTTAGATTGTCAAAAAATTAGTATGTTAAAACCTGTTAAAATGGAATATTTAAGGCAAAACACTTTTTATATGTATTAAAATTTATATTTTAAAACTGAAACATATTGTAACATAATATATGAAAAAACAATTTGACCTCGGCAGGAACCTACTTCCGATAGGTTTCGCGGTAGGAGCCGGACGAGGTCAAAAAATAACTTATTCGGAACGAGTCCCAAAAAATGTCCTCCGTAAGGATTAGACTTAAAAAAAAGACCTCCGCGCGATTTTCGATCCGCGGCACCTATTTCGAGAACGCTCGCCCCATAGGTTCCAAAGGTGGAAAATCGTGGTTTCAAATCGCTTTGCGCCAGTCTCTGCAAGCTCCTACACGATTTTTCGATAGGAGTTCAAATAAGGCAGGTATTCGATAAAATGTAATTTTTGTCTCAAAATCTAGCATTTTTCTTCAGATTTCGGCACGAAATAGGGAATTTCGTAGGGGGATGATCTTTTAAATTTCGAGTATCATATAGGAAGGTTCTTGGGTGTGAGTTCGATTTTCGCATCGAAAAAGTCGTATGACTTTTCTGTATCGAAATATTTCGAAATGTTTTGAATTTTTTGAAAAATGAATTGTTTTATTTTTACCATGAACTTTACCTGTATCTGTTAGTCTCATATGATGAGGATTGGAAGACCGACCTGAACGCTTTGAACTTGAACGCCTGCCGATGCAGGCGGTCTACCGATTACAGAAGACGTTACGATCTACTATTCTAGGAAGATAAATCGTTTGTTCCTTAGATTTTGGCACAGAAAATTAGTATGACGATCTCGATGCAAAAATGCAAAATAAAATAAGGGGCAAACGCTTTTTCTTCCTAGAATAGTAGAACGTAACCGCGGTGTCTTCTGTAATCGGTAGCCCGCCTGCATCGGCAGGCGAACCTTTTGATTAATTTAAAATACGTATTTATAACGGTCTAGGCATAATTATAGCAAAAAGTTGAGAAATTCCGTTGGAGTCCCACGGAATTCCACGGAATCCCACGGAATCCCATGGAATCCCACGGAATCCCATGTGCTTGTACACTGTAATTCCAAGGTGGTTTACCCCTCGCCACCCTATGTGTTCTTGCCAACTCCGCTGCAGAGGCAATCTTAAGCAATGCCCAATTGAATGTTATAGTGACTGACTGTGCAAAGGCGTTTGATAGGGTAGATCATGGAATATTGATTGATAAATTGCGTGATTTTGGTTTTTCTGAATCGGCATGCAACTTCATCAAGTCCTACATTTCTGGTCGAAATCAAAAAGTCAAAGTTGGAAATTCTTTTTCGGAGTCTTTTGTTTCTTCATCGGGTGTGCCTTAGGGTAGTAACCTTGGACCTTTGTTATTTGCTATTTTTATTAACACCCTACCTGGTTGTGTTCGGCTTTCTGAAAGCCTTGTTTTTGCTGATGATTTTAAAATCTTTAGACAGATTTGTTGTCATGAAGACTATGGAAATTTACAAAGTGACTTGCATAGCATTGGCAAATGGTTTGTAGAGAATAAAATGTGTCTTAATATTTATAAGTGTCAAATTATAAGTACATATGAATACAAGCTCTCTGATATTGTTATTCCCAGAAAGACTGAATGCCGGGATTTGGGTGTCTATTTTCAATCAAATTTTAAATTTATCCATCACCTAAATATAATTACCAAAAAAGCGTATAAAGCACTAGGTTTTATTATTAGAAATTCCAGAGATTTTAGAATTGATACTATAATTAGATTGTTTAATGCAATAGTTCGTCCACATTTAGAGTATGCAGCTATAATTTGGTCACCTCAAGAAAAAGTTCTTTCTAACACTATAGAAAAGGTTCAGAAACGTTTTTTGAGATATCTTTATGTAAAACAGTATAACATTTACCCATACATGGTATCCTATCAAAATATGCTTACCACTTTTAATATTAAATCCTTAAGCCAAAGAAGAGATTATCAGTGTGTAATTTTCTTATATAACATAGTTAACAATCTCAAATATAGTGACCTTCATCTGATTAATAAAATAGAGTTTAATGTTCCTAAGATGATTCTAAGACCTAGACACTTAAATGTATTTAATGTAAATCTCACTAGTTGTTCGCCTCTTGATATTATGATTAATAAATGCAATAAATTAATCAAACACTGTGATATAGATTTTTTTAATATAAATATGTTAAGTCTTAAAAGAGCTATACTTAGTGTGGAAAGTCACCCGTTATGAACATTATATTTTATTTCACTATGTATTGTTTTTCTATTTTTTGTATTTGTTCATATTTTATAGAACTAGGTTAAGTTTTTATTCATAGATTAGTTAGTAGGCACTCCTTCATTGTAGCTACATTTATTTTGTGTTTTGATCGGAGTATAAATAAATAAAATAAAATATATAAATAAATAAATTTTTCTATAAGGTTATCATCTTGTTCTAGTATTTCAGTTATCTTGGGATTGCAAAAGTTGTAAATAATTTTCACAATTTAGATTTACACTGATGAAAAAGGGTCTAACAAAATGTTCTCCCAATATACCAGCCCATAAACTGATGTTTTGAGGTTGCTGGTTTTGTAGTATACACTTTCATTTTCAGATGTTTGCATGAGAAAAAAAAGTGTAAGATCGGGTGCTCTAGGAGGACATTCTACAATACCTCTCCTGCCGATCCATTGTCCAGGAAATTATTCGTTCACAAAATGACGAACGGAAGCAGCGTACTGTGTAGGTGCCCCTTCTTGCTGCAATATCAATTCATTTTCTGTAAGGTTATCATCTTGTTCTGGTATTTCAATTATCCTGGGATTGCAGAAGTTGTAAGTAATTTTCACAATTTAGATTTCCACTGATGAAAAAGGGTCTAACAAAATGTTCTCCCAATATACCAGCCCATAAACTGATGTTTTGAGGTTGCTGGTTTTGTAGTATGCACTTTCATTTTCAGATGTTTGCATGCATGAGAATAAAAAAGTGTAAGATCGGGTGCTCTAGGAGGCCATTCTACGACACCTCTCCTACCGATCCATTGTCCAGGAAATTCTTCGTTCACAAACTGACGAACGGGAACAGCGTACTGTGAAGGTGCTCCTTCTTGCTGCAATATCAATTAATTTTTCTATAAGATTATCATCTTGTTCTAGTATTTCAGTTATCCTGGGATTGCAAAAGTTGAAAGTAATTTTTACAATTTAGATTTCCACTTATGAAAAGGGTCTAACAAAATGTTCTCCCAATATACCCGCCCATAAACTGATGTTTTGAGGTTGCTGGTTTTGTAGTATACACTTTCATTTTCAAATGATTGCATGAGAAAAAATTCAAAGGTGTAAGATCGGGTGCTCTAGGGGGCCATTCTACGATACCTCCCCTACCGATCAATTGTCCAGGAAATTCTTCGTTCACATACTGAAGAACGGGAGCAGCGTACTGTGAAGGTGCCTCTTCTTGCTGCAATATTAATTCATTTTCATCTTTTATCATCTTGTGCTAGTATTTCAGTTATCCTAGAATTGCAGGAGTAGTAAGCAAGTTTCTAACAAAATGTTATCCCAATATACCAGCCCATAAACTGATGTTTTGCTGGTTTTGTAGTATACACTTTAATTTTCAGATGTTTGCATGAGGAAAAAATCAAAATGTGTAACATCGGGAGCTCTAGGAGGCCATTCTACAATACCTCTCCTACCGATCCGTTGTCCAGGGAATTCTTCGTTCTCAGCCTGACGAACGGGCGCAGCGTACTGTGAAGGTGCCCCTTCTTGTTGCAATATCAATTCATTTTTCTATAACGTTATCATATTGTTCTAGTATTTCAGTTATCCTGGGATTGCAGAAGTTGTAAGTAATTTTCACAAAACATTTCCACTGATGAAAAAGGGTCTAACAAAATGTTTCCCAATATACCAGCCCATAAACTGATGTTTTGCAGTATACACCTTCATTTTCAGATGTTTGTATGAGAAAAAATCCAAAGGTTTAAGTAAGATCGGGTGCTCTAGGAGGCCATTCTACGATACCTCTCCTACCGATCCATTGTCCTGGAAATTCTTCGTTCACAAACTGACAAACGGCAGCAGCGTAGTATTGCTGCAATATCATTTATTTTCTATAAGGTGGTCACCTTGTTCTAGTATTTTAGTTATCTTGGGATTGCAGAAGTAGTAAGTAATTTTCACCATTTTAGATTTCCACTGACTAAAAAAGGGTCTAACAATATACCAGCCCAGTTGCTGCGTATGTGTTTCTGGGAATATATTGGGAATTAGTGTCGCTCCAATATCGACAGTTGTGTCTACTTACATTACTATTTAAATAAAACAAACATACATCAGCAAATTTCCAATACGAAATATGCTGTCGCTGAAGTACTGGCAGAATTGTATACAGAAGTCAAAATCATCTTCATTACGCTCATGTACTAGTTTTATCACATAGGAATGAAATTTTTGTCTTTTGTTGTTTTAAAATTTTGTGAACAGTACTTTTAGAGACACCAGATGAGGTAGCGATCTTTCACACTGAAGTGTTATGTGTCATGTATCTAAACATGACCCAAAACTGCAATATTTACCGCTTCATTCTTCATTGAGCACTCAGCTTCGTGTTTCTTGTTTTCGATTGACCCTGTCTGCAGAAACTTTCTCATCAGATACGTTACATAAGGGTGATATATCGTTTTGTCCGGATGCTAATCATCTGCTGCTCTAGAATATTTATTGTTCTGGGTAATAAAAACCTACCAACTCAATTTTTTCTTGCCGTGTGTAATCCATTGTTACAACTACTATCTACACTACTATTGTTATCACTATCTACCTCAACCAAATACCAATACCGGAATAGTAAAATTAAATTTCAATTGGAAAATTTTTGACACTATTTGGTCAATTGGTGGACGTTGCTGTTAGTGTTAGAGTAAATAGTTTTCACAATACAATTTTTATTTTCTTTATTAAAAATGACATGTGGAAAATGCAAAACAAAACCAGGATCCTGGCGAATGAAAGAACAAGTTTTCAACATTTAATAAAATAATTTCAGAAAAAAGTTATGTTAATTGTCCAACAACGTCCATCATTATTTCTCGAGAACGAATCCATAAAAATATAAAAGGCATTTCAATCAAAGTAACTCCACCCCTCTTCCTATTTGAGAAATTTCATGAGGGGGCTCTGGAAGGTAGGGGATGAAGTGAGGGAAACGCATTGTATGTCATAACATGATATTGATATCAAATTTGACGTGTATCGCCGTTTTTGGCTATAAAATATGTTTACAAAGATTCTTAGCGTGTACAGTTTGTTTATTGATGACTTACTTTTGATACAGTCTCGGTCGCGAAATGCGACTTGGCTATCGACGCCCTGGCGCTATCAATTGCTTCCTGCGTTTCGGTTTGGGCTCCCATCATGGTACTAAGGTATGAAAGCTTGGCAGATTCCAATTCGCCAGTCGCTTGCAGTAATGCAGGAATTAGTTTGGGTAGAAACGGCTTAACTTGACTGCCAGCAGAATTTACCAATTCTGACACAGTTTGCAAACTAGAAATTATACAATTATTCTATATTGATTAATTTATAACTAAAATGTATAATTAAAATGTATTTAACCAATCTCCATAATTTTTCAACATAAAAGTTTAAAAACCCATCCCTAGATGCTTCGGTACCGCCACAATCTTTATCCATAACATAATTTAACCATCAAGAAATTATCTTGACGGTTCCTAATGTTTAACATTTAATTTGCGTCCACGCAGTCAACTGATTCTATGAAATGTAAAATATCCTCATTTCATCTGGATAGCAAACAATAGTTCTTATGCCTCAATAATGGGATTTATATGGAATTGTAGTCATTGAAAGAGACTTTTTGTTAAACCTAAGATTATTTTCTTTAAAATGTTAGTCTTCATGATTCCTGGCCTTCAAGGACCGACAACGATGATTTAAAATATTTACATTGTGTTTTGTAACGTGCCAATCTAATTAGATTGATGTTAAACTACTGCTCGTTTACCGAGTTAATTAACCCGGTTCGGTAATTTGTAATAATCCAACTTATTTTATGGGCAAGAGAAGAATTATTATTTTTATGCAAGCAAACATGTAATTTATGAAAGAAACGCTTAAGAAACACATATTGTAACTAGACTTTGGTTGTCGATCAATGAACAAATACGGTTTGTTTCCTTAATTTTACTTTTCAAGGGCATAGAAATTTAAGCACCGACCGTCTTAAAATTATGCAAATGTCGTGTTCAATATTTTATCATGTATTTTCTGATTAAAACTAGGCGACAGATTACAGAAAACAATAGGACGCTCACTATATAATAAGATGTTACCTTATAATTCTAATCTCGGGTACAGTGTGAGTGATTCCAGTATTTAACAATATAGGTAATATTGCCTCCACAATTTTTACTCCAGATTTCCCCTGATTAAAATCGCCTCCTCGTATACATAACTGAAATTAAAGACAACTACATAGTAAAAACATAAAAATTAACAGGAAAAAAATAGTACAAGGTTTAAATCCGGCATTTGTTCAGTAAATACTCATTTTTCATCTATCCTACTGAGAATCAAAATAATTATTTTGTCCTTTAACGTCTATTCGAAAAAAAGGCAAACATTGTTTCACAAAAACAATAGCTGCACGTTAAAACATTGTTAAAAATAAATATTGCTAGCTAATAGCTTTGCTTTAAGCAAATATTTTATTATATTTCGTATCAGTTTTTTACTTACTTTACTTAATATTCTAGTAGTCTTATTAGCACTCAGTCTGGTCGCTTCATGGTGATCGTCCATAACTCGAAACAGTTTATTCCATAATTCATCCATATAGTCAACTGCATCATGTATAGATCGATTTGTGGAACCTTTGAGAAAATCTTGCAGAGCCAAACAACATGACTGTCTGACTCTATACTGTGACGAATTTAGATTATCTAATAAATCTCTTAAAATTTCGTGATAATATGTGTCAAGCTGAAAGGTAAATAAAACGAATAATAAATTATTCCAAATTCGCAGTTTGCATTATCTTCGTGGAACTTGCTTTAAAGATTCTTCCACACACTAATACTATATATATTATTAAATATTATAAATTGTCTGTGTGAATTAGTGAATATTAGTGAAGATACTTGCCGTGTTTTGGGGTTCTGAAACTAAAACTTTCCATATGTTAGACATAGATGCATTTATACTTGGTGTAGGGTCAAACTGGTACCTATAATGAAATTATTGAACATGCCTAAATATATTACCGACATAGCAACAAATGCATGTATTATATACAATGCATGTATTGTATACAATAATAATAATATAACCACGGCAAAAGATATACAAGAAGATCATTAACTCGTATAGCAGAATGCGCCATAAAATTCCGGAGTGGTGTGAGCACCTGGTGAAATATTATCGGAAATAGACTACAGTGTCGAGTAATCACTAAAGGTCTCTTCACACATCTCACAAAAATGGTACTAGACTAATTTTCTAAAAAATTGCCGGCTATACTACAACTCATACTCCAACTAGCCTCATCCAACATCCAAGGAAACGGCAAGTGCTTATTATCGGGGATAGCTCCATTAGATGCTACGGGTTGATTTAAAAAAAAACTTCACAGTCAGTTTGACGTGAATTGTCAATGGAGTGAACCTGTTTTGTTCTCCGAAACGGTGAAGTCGTGACAGTTGTTTTCGGGTTCGTTTGCTGCTGAGAACTGTATAATTCTCTCGATAAAATAAGCCAACTTACAAACCTTATTATAGTTGGGAGAGCCAATAATAATAAGGTTAAGAGCCTGGAAGACCTGTTCTCAATGATCTTATACAAAAGCAAAATTCATTTCTAACGTCATATCTTCGAGAATATAGTAACGTGTCATTTATACCCCTTATAAACTTCGACTACGACAATCTCAATCTCAATTATGAAACAAAATCAGAACTAATGAAATATATATGTTTAAATTACATTGAGGATATAAGCAAGATCGACATAATTCGTAAAACATCAAAGGTTCCCCACGCGGACATCAACTAATCAGCTTAGTTAAACTTTTAGGAAGGGAAATTTCCGGTGAAAGCCTCAGCACCCCAACAAAGTCTAACAACTGACGTTGCCTCTGCGGAAAGATTACCTTTTTACCATCAAAATGATGGGGAACTTCGTACAAAAGCGACCGAAATATTTCTGGCTACTCGCAACAGCAACTATGACTGTAGAGTGTTTACGGAATCTTGGTTATCTAGTGATGTTTTGAGCTCTGAACTTTTTGATCACAATTATCAGGTGTTTCGCCAGGACAGAGATTATGATGCACTGAGGTGTAAGAGAACTTTGATTGCCTTTCTCTGCATTTTTGACTGTTGGAGTCAGCTACGAAGTAGTAGTAGCGTATCGTTTGAGGAGCTATGGGTTCAAGTAAGGTTACGGGACGAGACGCTCATAATCGGATCAGTTTATATCCCTACTAACTCACCTCAACAAACATATCAGGATCTTGTGGACATTGTGGAGAATCTTCGAAATAACCACAAAAATGCCCAATTCATCATATTCGGAGACTTAAACCTACCTTACATTACATGGGAGCTTGACGAAGAACACCTGATGCCATCTGGAGGCAGCAGTTCCTCGGCGGAGATTCTAATTAATAATATTTATTATTTTCAACTTGATCAAATTAATAGCGTCACTAACTGCAGCGGCAAACTTCTGGATTTGGTACTGTCTGATGAATTTCAGTGTGTGGAAGTAACAAAATGTAATGAACCTCTTAGCAAAATAGACCCTTATCATCCCCTTTTGCAAGTTTCTATACGTCCCGGAAATTGCGTTGAATAATTTTGTAATCTGTCCTATGTTGTCGCCGCCAATAAGTTTCAGGATCTCTATTGGAATTCCATCAGGACCAGGGGATTTTCTGTTTTGAGCCGAAGAAATAGCACGAACTATCTCCGCCTGTAGTATTTCCCGTCCGTCCCTGGCGTCCTGAGTGTCCAGTAGGGGTTTCGCCACTAAATAGATTTCCTATGTGTTGCTCCCAGGTGTTTTTCACTTCTTCTTTATTAAGAATGGGCTGGTTTGATTCGTCGTAAAGCGTCGGAGTCTGTTGTATCTTGTATGTTCCAGCTACCTCTTTAACCTTTTTGTGCATTTGGGTTATGTTGTGCCTACTTTCCAGTTCTTCCATTTCTCTGCATTTCTCTCTCATCCACTGTTCCTTGGCTGTTTTAATTTCTGATTTTATCTCTTTATTTAGCTGGTTATATTTTTCCTTATTGTTCTTCGGCCACACTTTGGCCCAATTTTATTCTTGCTTTTTATTAACGATATAACTTTAAATTTTGAGATGCGCAAATGTCATTTGTACGCGGACGAAACTCAGTTCTTTTACGTCGTTAACTCCCAAGGATTTTGAGGTGGTCCAGTCTGAGATAAATGAGCTAGTCCTCTGGTGTAAGGGAAATTATGTAAACCTCAACGCAAGTGCAAGATTGTGAGATTTTATCGTCGTAGGGAACAGATACTTATCCAGTACTTTTTAAGGGTCTTCAAAATGTTTCCAAAATATACGACTTGGGAATTACCTTCGATCAGGAAGTATCACTTAATGAAAACATTTCCAATATTATCCGTAAAAGTTATAGAATGCTGGGCTTTTTGCGAAGAAGTTGTAACCACATATGTGATGTTTCCGCCATAAAATGTCTCTACAACTTTCTTGTTCGCAGTATCTTAAAATCCAACAGTATAGGTGTGGTCACCATTATACCAATGTCACGTAGATCGTCTAGAAACAGTACAAAACAAATTTGTTAAATTTCTTCTATATAAGCAAAGATTTTAATACAAGAATTTAGCACATAGCACTAGAATCCAGCGGGTTGGAATAGACACTCTTGAAAAGCGTCGAAGGAATGCTATGGTGTTGTTCTTACATAAAATTGTTAATAGTAAAATAGACTGCGCCGAGTTGCTAAACAATATTGACTTACGCATCCCACAAAGACATACTAGAAGTAGACAGCTATTCCAAGAAATACCTCTCCGAACTAAAAATGGCTTTCAGAGCTGTGTTGGAAGATTGATGAAAAATAATTACAACTCACATTTCTCAGACTCCGACCTCTATCATCGACCATTCGAGACTTTTAAGAAGAATATTTTAAAGCCATAATTTATTTTACGTTCAAGTACCTTTTTCTTTCCTTTTATGTGAATTTGATGTTTTTGTGATTGTACCATTTGGAGGGAGATCTCTGTAGTGTATGTATATGTAAATAAATCAAATCAAATAATACTAGCTCTAAATTCGAAGTCACTATAATGATGTAAACTTGGTAGTATGCCTGGTTTAGTCCGAAGAGTGCGCTATATGAAGTTCATTATGCTTAGCACTATTTTTGATTTTACTAGGTATATTTCTACATTTTGATTTTACTAGGTATATTTCTACAGTAGAATAAATAGAACAGGAAGACTTGAGGTGAGGTGGGCGGAAGTGGCATGCTGGATTCTTTAATCTTCTGTAACAAGGGAAGAATAGTTCTTTCCGTAGATAATATGCGGATTATTCTTCGAAGTCGTTGACTGCATTGTGGAGAGTCAGTTTTGAGTGCACATGCAAATACACAAAACACCAGTTATATTCAAATTTATTTTTGTCTAATGCGTAGTATCTTGATTTGTCCTTTTCCATGTCGATCTTGCCAGCGCTGTTACTGTCTACTTAAAGGCGAATGCCTATTTCTCCCTCGCAGGTTCTTTAATTATTTATTAATCAATGTCACAACTATTAGTCCCAGGGAATGCTTGATTTATTATCGTTTGCTCCAGCAACAACTATGATTTATTATTATTAGCAGGCAATGTTATGTAGTTTGTTGGTTATTTTTTTTAACTTCATAATAGTTAGAATAGTCCTAAGAAGTTTGTCTGGCGCACTGCATCACTGTGGAACCTACAACTATTCAAGAACCGTGTCAATCAACATCTTCGCACACACCCCGCTCGTCGAGCGCCATAGGATCTCCCTTTAGTGTGTGTGCCACTGCCATAAAAAAAAAAGATGGACTTTATAAGGGGCTTTTTCATAACATAAGAAACAGAATCAATCAATTGTCATATATATTTATATTCGGTTTTCATGTTCCTCTGCTCTAAAGCGCCCTAGATGGTCAATATTATTGTGCATTACAGCATATTGTACAATAGTATTGATCGTATGTGGATAAAATTTAAGAATTGTGCAATATATTGAATGAATTAAAAATAGTTTGACGTTTATTGTACAAATAAATTACATTGAGTCGTCTGTGGGCAATAAAACTAAACAGATGTTCTGACCCCTACCAATAATGAACTACAAAATAGTAAAAACCGAAGACCAAATAAGTGTGCCAATTAGGAAATAAGATGTTTACCCGTTTTTAAGGTTTATGGTATACTGCTGGGTAGGATATAAACAACGAAGCACTGCTGACAAAGCTCCACGGTAAATTGGCAAGGAAGATTTACTCAAAGACATTCTCCTTTTGAACAATAACGCACACGTATTCTGATAGGCCCACGACTGCCTAAAATGCTTTAATTTTAAACATTCAAAATGGAGCTTTGAGGATGCTGAATTTCGCCGAATGAAAAACTAAGAGCACATTTTCAGATAAGATTTTCGGAGTAACATTTTGAGCAGATCGAGCGGTTAATAAAATAATGCAATTTATCAAGTGCGTTAAGTTTAAAGGAGATAGAACAAATAGGGAAATTTATTTCCATTGTACTATTTCTATGCCGGGACTTTATGACGCTCCTTATGTATCATAAAGACAAGTTACAGTAATTTCAGTTATATTATTATTATTATTCTCAGATCAACCATTCATCAGTATTACGTTATCTTATTTTACCTGTACAACTTCGGAACGATTTGGGGCAAAATTTTCTTCAAATCTTCACCGCATTTTTCGGCAATGCTAGAAAACCCAAATGCGGCTCCCTTCTTTGAATTCCAGATAGCATTATGATTTGCCAAATGCATAAACTGATAGATAAGATCGGGTTTATTTAAATCTGAGGCTAGTGAGCATAGTTCCTTATATGTTGTCAGATTTTCACTACAAGTAGAAAAAAAATATTTTCATGCAATCGTTAAGATATGGCCAATAATTCATACTATAAAATCGTTAAGCGAGCGATCAGTGATATCCTTGTTACGTTACTTAAGGAATAATTCCGCGAGAATATATGGTAACCTTCAATCTTTAAATGCTTGAGCTCGTTGGATAAGATTCCTAGTGTCTCTTCTGTTACTCCAGATTGTGAGGGTAATACTTTTTCATAATACCTCTCTGAACTATCATTTTCGACGTCTCTGTAGAGCAAAGAAAGTAAGTCTTTTCGGTCCGGGCACGGGAAAAATTTTCCCGGTCCCTAATTAGGGAACGGGAAGTTTTCCCGCTCCCTGATTTTAAGTGCTAAATTTGCAGTTATTTAGTCACAGAATAAGCATAAAGTAGAATAAATTGGGTTAAAATTATACAGCGATGCAGTCTACAAAATTAATCTAGTACATTTTAGTCTAATTTTAAGTAAAAGTATTTTATTTATTCTGACATTACTTGTCACAAATACTTCACAATTAGCTGCCTATTCAATTACAACAAAGCATACAAACACATTTCCATAGCAACGCTTGATGAATATTAGATAAATACCTGTCTTGCTTGTCTTGCAAGTTTGACGTTTGCTTTCATTGAATACAAATGTATTATGACATGATTTTGGATACGTAAAATTATAATAATTTTATGTGTATGTCTTGATTTCAAAGAGGTATTATGAACTATATCGTTCATTACACGTCCAGAAACAGCTTATCCTGTGCTTGCACGACTTCCGGTGTTCGGCTACGCCTCACACCAGAAACTGTCGTGCGCGCACCGGAAAAGCCTAGTTTCTGGACTGGTAATGAAATATACTATTTTAGAGGGAGCTCAGACGGAGGTGGTATTGATTTAGTCTTATTGAAGTCTGTTAGAAATAAACTGGAACTGGATGAATTAGAGCTATTTATTGAATCAATTGGTTTTCCAGATATTTAAATCCTTACTGAACATTGGCTGAGGCATGACTAGCCTCTTAAATTATCTGATTATATAGTTATATCAAAATTTTCTCGTAGGGAATTTTGTCATGGGGCACTGTTATATTGATGTATAAGGAATGTATCTCTAAATTTGCGTTTATCCTAGTAAAAAAATATGACTTTCTTCTAAAAGAAAAGATTTTCGAGTTTTCAATGGCTTATTGCAAAAAGTTACATATGTATGTGCCGGGAAGTTATAGGTCTCCTTCGGGGAAAGCTGTTTATGGAAAATCTGGAAATGTTATTGTCGGTCATTCCAATCAATGAAAATATAATAGTGTCTGGCGATATTAACATATAATTTTCTAATCATTTTAATAGTCAGACCATAACATTGTCCAATCTTTTAATTTGAGCATGCATGTTAACCAACCAATACGTATCACGAACCATTCAGCTTCAACAATTGACTATGTATGTTCAAATCTAGGTAATGAGAATATTATCAGTCACGGGTTACCTGACCATGAGGCCATTGTAACTAGTCTATTACTTTTTAAACCCCCAAAACATACTAGCATTACGCATGGAAGGCTATTTACAAAAAAAAAACTTTGCAGGATTTAGTAGTCTTAGTGATAATACCAGTTGGGGTGAAATCTTGAACTCAAGTGATGACAAACTTGAGGCATTCCATTCATCCATATCCAATTTTTGTACAAATCATTTCCCATTGTCAATAAAAAATACAAAACATAAAAAGCCTTGGTACACAAAGGGTTTAAGAATATCAGGAAAAAATATGCGGTCTCTTCATTATATTAGAAAGTTCTCAATGGACAACGAACCATTTTTAAACTATTTTAACAACTATCGAAGAATATATAGGAGCACTATTTCCCTTTCTAAGCAGCTGTACTATAGAAAACCTATCAATGAATCTTCAGATAAGGCATATGAATTGTAAATGAACTCAGGGGGGAAGGATAATACTCTTCCAACAGTCTCTGAATTAAATGCAGATAGACTGAATTCCTATTAGTAACGTTGCTTCTGAAATGACTAGTCGCATTTGCAGCAAAAACGAACCTGAGGATTTCATGAGAGGTATTAATGTTGGAGAGACTTTCTTTTTCATTCCAACTTATATTTTGGAAGTTAGGGACGTCATAAAGAAAATCAAGAATAGAACTTCTACAAGATGGGACCAGATCTCTATGAAGATATTTTCGGCTCTTCCCACCAGCGCACTAGAAGCACTTGCTAAGTTCTCTCCGATATATTGTTAATACATATTTTAATTCATGTTATTTTTGTATATTTTATGTTTAATTTTGCCTTGTTTTGTTTGTTTATTTTAATTTTACAGGGCTTTGTCAACAACTAATGTTATGATAATAAAGCTATTTTTGAATATGAATTTTGAATTTGACAAGTCTACCAGGATAGCTAATTATTCCTTAATATATTAGTTGAGAATATGAAAAATCATATCATTATTCTATCATTCTTACGATCGTCTAAGAAATATTGGTTGGGAAATGCCCAATGTTTTTCAAAACTTTTTTTTTTATATTAAATCAATATTTCAAGCAACACATTACGTACTCCTGATAAAGCTCTGCAGTGTCGCTAAATTCTGTTAAAATGTAAATACAAATACAATCGGTACAAATAACAGAAACTCACAACTCCCTAATATTGTCCTTCTAAAACATCTGATTCAAACACATAATAATATATTCTCAGTTGGTAAAAGGTTGAAAATAAACCCAATTTTAGAAGTATAAATCATATTTCATTGCAGTGAATCAAATTCTACTGGCTACAAAATGTAACTATGTCCAGTCAGGCAAAAAGTTGACAACAATCGGTAAATTGCAAAAACTATCCAAGTTCTAAAAAGTACTTACCCCGTAGGTGTAGGTCCTAGTTGTCCCTCGTCGAATAATTTTGTATTGCTAGTCACCTGTGTAACATTTCTAGTGCCTAAAGTTAATTGATTCACCAGAGCTGTCAATAAATCCTCCGATTTGAACGAATCGTATATTACACAGAGCCCTTTCGAAGCAACATCCTGAATAATATCTAAAATATAATGTATTTAAGAATCTGAGATATGTTCCTCATGTATGCTTATAAAATAAAGGGACACAAAATACTAATTTTGCATAAAAAATTTATCTCGATCAATTGATAATTTAATATATTAAAAAAATAAATATCAATGTCTAACTGCATTTCAAGAAACTGACGTTTTATATTTTACTGCATACAACTGACTTTTTTGTTACAAAGTTAAAATACAAATATTTATATATAAAACTAAAGCACGATGCGGAGTTAAAATATATTTTCGTTTTCCTCAAAAATTTATTCTACCATAAAGACAGAAGAATAGGTTTTTATGTACTTCAACGCTTAGGCAATTTAAAAAAAAATCTATAAAATATAGGTTTAGGTTCTCAAGAATCTACGATTATGTGACTCCTTTGGACAGTGTGTAAAAGATAAAACTATCCTTTAATTTGCTAGCTTTAGTACACTTATGTGGTATACCCCGTATTTAACTTGATTAATAGAACAAATATTTAAATACCATAAACAAAATCGCTATACCGCCCAAACTGCCATAGGGGTGAGAAAAGAAATTAAAAAATATCTGATAATTATTTAATCACAATTGAAGAGAAGGAAACTGAGAAAAATTTCAAGTCATTGGCCATAAACACTGAAATATACAACTTACCGTTATTTTCAGAAAGAAACTTCATAAATGTATTCTGAAGAACTTGAAGTAGTTTTGCGATTGGATCTCTTCTTCCACAACCTAAGCAATAAAAACGTTATATATAATTCAGTAACCTCATTTATCCTTATATTTAAATTGATTTTGTCTTCAAACATTTCGATGATAACATATTTTCAAAATCCAGTAACACCAAAGCCAAAACACTAGGTGGGTCTTGGCTACGTGCGCAATTAACCTCCATTCTGTGCGTCGTGAGTCATTTGCGGACCATAATTATACCCTATAATTCTCACTTTTTCAGGCATCCCCTTCTGCACTGTAGCAGTTCTAGTCTTATTATCCTTTATCGGGAAAGTGCTCTACTGCTCATCAGTCATGCCATGAACTGAACGATCAGCCCGCGGCGCGGTTTAAGTTGACCGCTGTTTTGCTAGGTTCAACATTCTACACCGAACTCCTACTTCTATCTCAAGGGGTCATCTCTCTACTTATGTAGAACTGCCTAGCTCAATTAATTCTCAGGATGCAGGACAAACAACAAACGCTTATTTTGGGATTGTATGACCACAAAAACTTCTAGGATCAGTCAACATAGAACTTTGAAAAATATTATGTAGGTAATAGTTGGGATATAGACCAGAGATTAAACGAAATGGATTTTCTATAAGTGGGTGGGGAAAGAATAAGGATTATGATAGATCAATCATGTAATCTGTCGTTTCAAAGCCTTTGGAAAACATAAATAAACCATAAACTATTGTTTAGCTTCGATATAATATTAAATAAAAACTCACGTCGATGTGCCAGTAATAGATCTCATTGTTCTGCCTTAAAAAAAATGTTTTAAATAAATTAGTTTCAACATACTACATTTGATCACTTTGGCCATTTTCTTTGTTTAAACAGAAGTAGAAGTATAACCTTTACAGAGCGACACATCTGCTATGAGCTAAAATTAGAGACAATGTTTAAAAACCACTAGTGACTCTTGCTGTATTCTGAAAGGTGGAGGATTAGAAAAATATAACGCTCATGACCATAACAAAATTGGCACTATGGAGTGATGGGAATTTAATTATTTTGAGAGGACAATTTTTTGTGATGCCGTTATAAGCCAGGTTTAAATTTGCAATGACAAAACTAAATAAAACCATAAAGTCCTGAGTAATTCACGAGGTGAAATTCCAAAGAGACATGCAAAGAAATCCTACTGTAGAGGCAAATTTGCCGTATTTTCAACAACTCATAGTATAACATCCTTTTCTACATCTAGTAGTTGGAAGTGCCTGAGTAATCAATCACTATCCAAATCAGTGAATTGGCATGCTTAGTGATTGCTGTCTTATCTCCCACCACTGCCTTTACTTCCTACAGAGCCGCTATAAGTCTGCAAAATTGCGGCACAAAATTATACAGCCTAAAAAATAAGGGAGTTATTCTGAACTTTTAATAAAATATATGCGTTTATGACATTTTCTTAATTTTAAATAAAAAGTAATTAAAGAGCTTTTCAATGAAGTATCACAAGTAGGTAGGTAATAGCTGGGGATGACTGGAGCTTACTGCATGCCTCGCTGATTATATATTATTATAATTCTCGTTTCATATTATGTAAACAGTTTCGAGAGATTTTCTACATGTTTGTTATTCTGGATATACACTATACTACATTTTTCATACCAAAATTTATATATTTAACTCCTCTCATATATCGAACTTTAGGAATTGTCTTTGCAGCTTCGGAGCATGATTCAACAATCCCCCATGAAAATTAAGAAACTCTATTTTTTTGACCAATTTTTGATTTCTTAACGAAGATATAGTTCACTGCCTAATTTACGACCCTGTATATAAAATTCTTACAACTCGGAAAATAACCAACTCGTTAAATTTTAATTGTTATTTGGAAAGCCATTAACAAGTTGAAATTTGCGCACTTTTGGTCACCACTCAATTTCATTAATTTAGTTTTTATTTATTTTGCACTAAATTCTTACCTTTGAGAACAGCCAATAGCCAGATACAAGACGCCTGTTTGGAATTGGGATGAGTTTCGCGAGTTAATTTTAACAATTCGCCTAAAAGCCAATCTAAGTTTTCATCTATTATAGGATCTGAACTATTTAAAGTGTATTCATCTGGTGATATTCTCCAAGCATCCCTAGCCTCTGGAGATGATATTGTTTGACAACACATCAGTAGAGACTCTCCTATGGTGAAATGAACTTCAACATCTTTGGTCTGTTAAATTAATGAAAGAATAAAAGTCATTAATAAGTTAAATACTCCGATCCACAAAATAATATGCTTTGAAATATATTCTCCCAAATAATGTTTGATTTTTCTCTCAATGCTTTTCACCAACAGCATAAAGAGTTTGGCTAAACCTATTTTGCTTGTCCTGTTCGTAATGTTATTTCTGTTTTGTTATCTACTTCTGACAACATAATAAAATCGTTCCTAAATATATTAACTTTCGGACCCTGACTGACAATTTATCACCTACCTCTCTGATCATAATATATTCTATATCAAATCGCTAATACTTTTGCCTTTCTTCTAATGTTTCCGCAACATATGTTTTAAGAAACGTCTACGAGAAAATCATCCTTATTGCCCTTTTGCCATTTGGAAAGCATTTGACAATGTGTTACTATTTTGATATAACGTCAATGAAAATAAGAGAAGTGACACCCTTCCTTGCATATTTATACAGTGTGTTCGAAAAATAGACGGATATTTTAGAGGGTGATTCCTTGTTAAAAAATATAAAAAAAAAGTTTCTATAAACATGGGTCAGGAAATGCAGTTTTCAAGACGCAGGGTGTCAAAGTTTTTAAAAAGATCGGTTTTTTTATTAATATCTTAAATATCCTTTTACTTATTTTGTTGAAATTTTGTAGTGTTATCTGTAGTAATAAGGGGCTCATTTAGCCTTAATTAGATTAAAAATATAAAGTCCTGTGGCGTCTCGGGGGGCGTCACACCGAATATTATTGACAAAAAAATGCGCGCCACTGACTTTTTTAAACATTTTATTTTTTTTTCGTATTGAGGAACTGAAAATACAACAGTTTGATTTCTTGAATTGTTTTCGTATCTGGCTTCGTTTTCGAGAAAAAAAAATAAAAACCAGGACATTACATTTCCAAAATTTTGTAAAAAATCGGTTTTTTCTTAATATCTCAAGTATCCATTTGACCGATTCTGTTAAAATTTAGTAGTCTTGTATGTAATAATATGGGGCTCATTTAGCCTTAATAAAAATAAAAATATGAAGGTGAGTGGTGTCTCGGAGGCATCATACCGAATATTATTTAACATTTTAAATTTTTTTCGTATTAAGCAACTAAAAATACAAAATTTTTGATCCTTGAATTGTTTTCGTATCTTACTTCGTTTTCGAGAAAAAAAAAATAAAAACCAGTTTATTACATTTCCAAATTTTTTTTTTATAAATATCGGTTTATTATTAATATCTTAAATATCCAGTTGACCGATTCTGTTGAAATTTGGTAGCCTTGTCTGTAATAATATGGGGCTTAATTATAAAAAATATATATGAAGTCCAGTGGCGTCTCAGGAGGCATCTTATCGAATATTATTGGAAAAAAAAATGTGCGCCACTGACTTTTTACAAAATTTTGATTTTTTTTTTCGTATTAAACAACCAACAATACATTTTTTTTCACAAATAGTTTTTTATTAATATCTTAAATATCCATTGACCGATTCTGTTGAAATTACGTATACAATTCTTTCCTAAAAGAACTGACGCGCAAATGTCAAACCTCCATGCAGAAATGATTATGTGTTTTCCATGGCACTTGTGATTTTTTTAACAAAAATTGATAAAGCAATTGTTGAAACAAAGTGAGATAGGAAAAAAATACAAGAGGCCAAGAAGTTGTGTTTTTAGATGCTTAATCAAACAAAATATATTAAAGTTAGTTAGTTTTTTTTTTCTTTATGGCAGTGGCACACACACTAAAAGGAGTTCCTATGGCGCTCGACGAGCGGTGTGTGTGCGAAGATGTTGATTGACACGGTTCTTGAATATTTGTAGGTTGTAATTAGTGGGAAACAGATGTCCTGGAAGTGAGTTCCACAGTGATGCAGTGCGCCAGACAAAGGAGTTCTGGTAAAGCGATGTTCTAGGTGTTTCTAGTTGTACGACGAACTGGTGCGCTCCTGCCGTCTGTCGGGACAGTCTGACAGGAGTTGCCAGGGGCGGGATTATGCGGGCCAAATCCTGGGAACATCTGCCGTGAAAGTATCTGTAAAACAGAGACATCTCGGCCACATGTCTGCGATGTTCCAGACTATCCAGATTCCGGGTCAACTCCGGATCGCCGACGAGACGCACAGCCCTCTTCTGAATGGAATCCAGCAGCTTTAGGGTATGCTTTGGTGCGGCACCCCAGATATGTGAGCAATATTCTAAGCACGGTCTTATTTGCGCTTTGTACAGCAAGAGCAACTGCTGCGGTGTATAGAGTTTTTTGTTGCGAAATAGCGCACCAAGCTTCTGGCAGGCTGATTTTGCGATGTTAGCAACATGGTCATGCCATGACATATTGCTGTTGACCGAGACACCCAACAGCCCTAAAACAGAGTTTTTATCCACAATACCGAAACAGAATATTTGCACTCGACGCGCGTTTCGCTAACCATGTTAGCATCATCAGGAGATGATTAAAACTAAAATTAAAATCTACCTAACTTCCTTTTATACTACTGTTTGCTTAATCAAGCGGAACTAAAAAGAACCAATCCTGGGATCCCGCTAGTCACGCTTGATCAACCAATACAATGGACTATACGGAATAGGCCCTCTATCTCTATTTAAACTATTATTACATTTAATAATTTCCATACTTTCATATGCGTCTAATAATCTCCTATCAGTTATATTATGAATTAATTTTAAATTTTTAATTGTTATTCTATGATTATTATCAAAAGCATGCTCGGTAACACTTGATTTATCTGTTCTACCATACTTTAAATGAGCTATATGTTCTTTGAATCTCGTCTGTATAGATCTTCTAGTTTGCCCAACATATTTTTGGTTACAATCCATACATCCAATTTCATATATTCCACTTCTTTC
>MU183494.1:0-23176 GCA_016904865.1 Pissodes strobi | reverse complement strand
TATATATATATATTTCAATAGCCCAAGCCAAACCAAATAACTATTATCGACACGAGTATGGACTGCTTATACAGTAGGTCAAGGTAGCAATTACTTATGACTAAATGTACAAACTATTTCCAGAATAAAAAGACAACACAGTGTTAAAATATTATGGCTTAGAAAGAGAGGGCGACATGAGTCATGAGGCTTGGCTCCACATAGACATCTGATGGCCCTTTTCTGCAGTACAAATGGTGAATTAAAAAGGTAATCTGAGCACGAACTCCAAAAGCAAATTCCATATCGAAGGTGGGACTCGATAATCGCAAAGTATGCGCATCTGGAAATGGAGTAATTCAGTTATTGGTGGCAATACTCGTAGAGCGTAACAGCCAGATGAAACTTTCTTGCTCACGTTTGCAATATGGACTTCAAATTTAAGGGATTTGTCTATTGAAACACCCAAAAACTTAGTGAAGGGTGGCATGGTGACAAAACATCATTCCACGCAAATTCATTGCAAAGCAAAGAGAATTTGTGGAAATTCGCCCTAGTGTAAAGCCTACCACGTCTAAACTTACTCTCATCAACTCCACTATTGAGCTTCACAAGCCCCACTACTGCCTCATGTCCAGACAAACCGGCATTGATAGTTTTATACTGATTATAATCTTGGTTAAAATTCGTACAAAAGTAGTCTATAACTGAGGAAGAAAATGCCGAAAACCGGGTTGGCTGATCCACGTGCATCTTAAAATTAAATGAGTTTAAAAAGCCTTTGATTAGATCCATTACCCTTTTCTAAAAAATTTACATTCAGATCGCCAGTCAAAACCATCATGGAATTAATCGAAATTTTACTTAATAGGATTTCCAAATTTTCCACAAACAAATCCAAATTGTCCGATGGAGATCTATATAACCTTAGAATATAAAAATTTAGCTTACTGCTAGATACAATAGAGAACTTAGCTGACAAGGATTTCTCCAGCATAATAAGAGTACCACCATGTGCAAATTGTCTGCATGAAAATTTGGAAAAAAACACATAACCAGGGATAACAATAGGCTCGTCAGACCTCAAGCAGTGTTCAGTAAGAATCAACACGCTAGGAAAGTTTACTGAGTCTAAAAATAGTTATAATTCGCTTACTTTTGAACGCACAGACTGAATATTAAGAAGGGCTAGGGCAAAGTGATTATGGAGGGAGATACTTTAAAAAAGAAGATCATAGCAGGGGTGTCTCCACATCTGTCTGGTTGAGGCGTAACCGAAGACCCACTTTCAATCGCGGGTGCATCGCCAATTATCCTACTATTGCTAATACGTAAAGACGCTAATGCTAATTTAGACGAAACAAAAGTAGTCGACATATACAGACAAAAGTCTACACATAGATTTTGCAGAGTGACGGTATCTAAAATTTTGTCGGATATCAGTAATTATTCTCAGAGATGTTACGGTTATAGATGAATGAATTTACAAAATGAATTATATTGTAATACCTGTTTTTTGAGCAGTTATCAAAGTCAAATCTAATGAAAAAAATTACATTTGTCCCCCCCCATGGACAGCAAAGATTTCATTTGGGAAACAGGTGCAGAAAAAATCGAGACTAACAACAACAACATAATTTTTTGTATATTCAATAATTTGTGGAAACGCAAAATCACATTGTTGTGGCAGGTTTGGGCTGTAACATTACTAAGCACATAATCTGAAATCTTATAAGAAGAGTTCAGCATACCTGAGAGGAGGAAAGAGAATCCCCTCGCGCTGGAATCACCATTAATCAACACATTTGATTTCACTGTTGGGTTTAAATGCGCCTTTTCTATCAGATTATGGGTCAAATCTTTTGAGTTACTGCTAACTATACTTTTTTGGCAGCGGCTATCCCTCTGCTTCAATTGATGTCAACATCTGCTTATTAGTACTAAATAAATTGTCAATCTCTGTCTGCAGAGTCTCAATCTTATTTTTGTGAAAGTCAAATTTCTTTTTCGAGCATCCTAATTGTATTAATTAAAATTTCACTTCACTCTTTAATCTTCTGCTAAGTTTCTCTCTTACCTTGTTATATGAATCCTCCTGTAACTGTACTTCTTTCTCCTTAGTTTTTAAATCCTGAATTACATTATTGAACGCATCATTTTGCTCAATTAAATTTGCAATATGCAAAGACAATTTAGTTTCGGCCTCTGAAACCTCGTCCTCAAATACCTGACTTATTTCTTCGCAATCTCTCCAAATACCTGTCGTTTCCTTCCAGCTCCTTTAACAATTTTTCAATATTTTCTTCATACAGTCTATTATCACTTTCTTTTTCATTGTTACTACTTAGACATCGTTCTGAATATAAAACTTTATAGCCTCCTAATTTTACCACTTCTGAAATTCTTTCCATGCGACTTGGATGGAAAACAGAGTTGCAGACAATACAAATGTAATTCAAAAACACTTAAGCACTTAACACTGCGATACATTTTGTGATATTACAGTATCGATACCTTGAATTAAAACTTATTCCATAAAACCACTCTTAAAATAAAACATACAATTACAGATCCACCTACTAGTTCAGCAGTTATTCGCGATAAAATAACATGCAACTACTTAAAGACCAAATACCCACATACATTAGAGAACGACCCCACAACTCCAACTTATTTCTAAGAAGCAAGATAAATCTTGTCTCAGAGTATCACTCACGGCATTTATTCACAAAAAAGATATTGTAGGTTTGGATTCCTTAGTTCTATTGTCTATTGTGAAGACCAAATCAAACCAAATGACCACTTTAATTAACAGTAAATCAATTTGTTTTCACATCAGGATTTAGAGCGCACTTCACTCAAGATTCTGTCCAAAAATGAGAATTTTCTGCTAGGAATTTGTCAAGATTTCAGGATATTTTACGACGACGATATTTATGAATCATCATCATCTTTATATTTGCGTATTTGCAAGGCTGAACCCAATTTTTGATAAATTATTACTTGACTGTGGGTTTAAAGTTATTTTACTACTAATATTTTTTTAAGTCTCTACTATGATGAGTGGATAGTGGATTTTGATATATAGTTCAAACCTATTTGTAAAGTTAAAAGATCTATTTAGTGACAACTAAGCAGGGTATAATATAATTATTGATGCTTTTTTAGCGAAGATGACGTACGGGCAGAAGCTTTCAAATCAATCTATGGTACTATTCGGAAAAATGATTTTGACGTGTCCAATGCAATTGATAGAAATGTGCTGCCATCTTTTCAAGAAATGACTAAATATGTCTATGACGAATCTTTGGTTAATATGGCCGATAAAAACAAGATTGTACATCTTGGCAACAATTCATTGCCTTTCACTGCCAAAATTTATCTAGAGGTAAGCAGCAATATTTCTTGGTCTGTAGTCGAATTTCATAAAAAGCTAATAATCTTTACTTAGGAATCATATTTCGTTGACGATATTCACATTTATTAACTGAAGTTACTTTACTATATTTTATCCTGTCTTGTGGTCTTGTGCCTATGCACTCAGTTTTAGGTCGGATTATTTTCAGTCTAATCTTTTTAAGTAGCACGAAGTCTTTTTTTACATATTATATTATTATTTTTCCTTGTTTAGTTGTATCACCCTCAGGCAAAAATAGTTTCATCAACATATCTTCGCTGTTACGTTATCATCAATACCGATTGTCATCTGCCATGTGCTCCTGACGACAAAAATTTATTAGATGTTGACAGTCAGTTGTATAAATGATACGTTGATTAAACTAGGAGTCGTGGGCCTTGGTTGTTTAAGGAAGCGCTATTTATTTCTGTACTTCTTTCTCTAGATCAGTCCTAAATAATACTGGAGATATGGCCTATACTTGTATGGGTTCAAAGTTGACCTCGAAAGAGGTACATAGATGTCTAATTCTGACTGCTTTTTGTTCTCTTTTTGACGCGCGCGTTTGTTAGACTTATGGGTTCCTTGAGGATTCCTAGTTATTTCATTGCGTTTTAGATTTCAGTTCTTCACTATAGTACCTGTCATATTATCTTCCCAGTGATCTGGCTTAGAGCCTGCTTTGTTTTCTGCTTTTCAGTAGGCTTCGTTTGAGCTATTTCTTGTCATATTGTTGTCTTTTGTATGCATTTGGTGTTTTTATATTATTTTGTGTTGATTTAATTTTCATTTTGAAGCATTAATTATTTTGCTTAGGATGTTTATACATTTTTCGAACACTAGTTTTAAATTCGATCTCCAATTATTGCTTTTTTTAATATTTTAAGTACTGTCTTGTACGTTATCTCTCTATCCCTTCTACTCTAGTCCTATTCTTAGCGTTTCTAATCTTTCTTCTCCCTCTATCCCTTCTACTCTAGTTCTATTCTTAGTGTTTCTTCATACTTTATAACTTGGGCACCATTACATTATGTGTGTTCCACTTTATAGCCTATTTCTCCTTATTCTTCTGATGCAGATAATAGACTCATAAGAATGCTTATTTTGAGTGCTAAATTAGTGTACACAGAAATATTGACTTACGTTAGTGGCATTTGTTTCAGATTCTAATATATCTACGACTCTGCCTTTTAAGGAAACTGGATGTTCCACTAACTAGATATGTTTTTAAACACCCCTGTGAACATACCCCAAAAGTAGCGAAAATTATTCAAAACGTTTACAATGATCATGCTAGCAAGGATATCCTGATTCAATATAGTTCAATGGTTAGAAGTTTGTTATTAGCACAACCAGGTAATCAGTCATCAAATATTTTAAATTTGATTTACAACTGCTATAGTAAATGTTGATATATTATCACGATTTGTAATTTTTATCTGTGGCGCCACGCCTTACTTAGCGTCTAGGAGAGTAGCTCAGATTAAGGAACGCACTACGTCAAGTTGAGAAGAGATAATAAAGGAGACACATCGATAAAAACAGTAACAAGTTTATTTAGAAACAAACAACAACGGTTAGACTGTATACTAATAAAGGCGTGTTTAAGATTATAGATGAATTAAGAGTTTACACTATACCCAATCAATATGAAATGCATGTCTTCTCGAGGGAGGCTTAGTTCAAAGTTTTTCTAGCAAGCGACGTCACTATTTTATTAATAAAGTTTATGTGAGCGGAGTTGTCTTTTATTTAGGTATTCGTTTTGATATTTATAAGGTAAGTATTTCTAGTTTAAGTTTATCACAAATTGCTACGGCACTTTCGCTACTTTTTAAAACTCCCCAAAAACTATCCCTTTACTGGAAGTTCTGATACTTCACAAATTCCACTCTCTCTATACTTAACCCCCGAATGCCGTATACCTGTGTATACGTTCATCCAGGTTAGGTAAGGACCTGATCGCCCTGGACCTGTGTCCAGGTGTTCACAGATATGGGGGTTGTGGGATAGAACAGCTAGAAGTGGATGTATCTGTGTACTGCCCCGCAACTAGAATGAGCGGTTTGAGAGACCCGAAAGCCTGATGAACTTGGCGTTTGTCTGCGTATTTATATGTTACAAAATGATTATGGCGCATCATTAAGGATTAGAATCGCTCCCGTCGACCGCTCAACTTGTTTATAATTAACAGTGAATGTTTATATAACATTTGTCAAGTTCAAGTTCAAACTTACGACAAGGTAATATTTAATTATTGCTTTTAAGTAGTTCACAATATAAAGAGAGCTGTGTGGAAGTCATGTAGAGTTTTAATATTATTTCAAAAGATTACTTATCGATACTGGTTTAGAAATTGTTGAAGTACTTTAAAACCGCATCTCACCAAAAAAGTTTTTATCGTTATTAGTTTTTGAAATACTTGCATTAGCTTACTAATGTTTTGAAACGGCACCTTAACTTGTAAGTTTGAGTTAATTAAGAGGTGGTCTATTGAACTATGGGCGGGATAATCTTTGGATTTGAAGTATAATTGTTTCTGTTATACTAGGGTACAGAGATTATACTCTCTTATTCTACTATACACGTGATCACATCTTGATGTTTACGCGAAGAGATACAAGTTTAAGAGAGACTTGCGCATCTTCTAGTATCTGAGTTGTTCGTCAAATATTTTAAAAACAACCATATTTCCCAAAAGTTGCTTTACCACACAGATACACTAATAACCCGGCGAAAAGAAGGGGAACACACATGTTCTACTTGAACGTACTAACGTAAATCTGATTAAAAGTTACAGTCCAAAATGTAAATCTCTGGGTACTCCTTTTGAACCCCATAACTCTGTTAGTGGGTTTCTTTGGAAAACCAATTATATGAAACATTAGTGTTATATTGACGTCTGCTATACATAGCTGAGATTTTGACATATACTTACCAGTTTTTTTTTGAAAAGTTAAATATATTACGTTAAAACAAATTAATTACATAAGTAATAACTTATCACTATCCCTACCCCAGAACATCACAATACAGATCATATATTTAGATTAGCCTACTTATACAATGATATTACAGTGTCTTTTTAGTTTCGATATAAATGTTTTGTAACTCAGACTCTGTTTAATTTCCACTGGTAATTGATTAAATGCTTTCGACGGCTGGAAAAAAGGATTGTTTGCACCCACACATGTTCTGTTATATATGTGATAGATGTTGCTTTGTGTTCTAGTTGGATAATTATGTACTTCATTAGTTAGTGAGTATTGACAATTTCTCTTTTGTTGTCCATTCATTATTTTATACATTAATTTGCACTGCTCAAACTCTAAAATGTTAGTTAATTTAGCGGTCTGCAACCTACTGTATAACGTCTCTGTACGAGTGAGTCTATCTATGTTGAATAGAATTTTTAATATTTTGTTTTGTACAGTCTGCATGGATTCAAACAATCCCTTCCCACACACACCCCACACTGTTATAAGGTACCGGAGATGAGACAAGAAGAAGGCATTATACACGAGTTTCTTAGTTTTGTCTGTAACATAATAAATATGTAAGGAATCATAGAGAGAATCTTTTCGGTTACCTTAGTGAGGTGTTCTTTCCAATTTAGCCTATCATCCACTATCAAGCCCAAGTACTTAACACTTGTGACCCTTTCCAAAATAAGATCATTAATTTTTATAGTGACATTGTTTACAATTTTGTGTTTTTGTTTAAGAAGCAAGAACTTTGTTTTATCAATATGTATTTTTAGTTTATTAAAATATAGCCACTGATTATATTTTTCAAGATCAATATTTACTTCTTTATTTAAGATTTGCTCTGCTCGTTAATACCCGAATACACCAATACTGTGTCGTCAGCAAATGTAAAATAACGAGCCTTTAAATTGGCACACCGCAGATTCAGGACGTACAGTGAATATAAAAGAGGACCAAGGACAGAACCCTGTGGCACTCCATATGTGTTTGTGAGCAATGTACTAGAAATCTGCTCTATCTTAGTGTACTGTTTTCTATCTGTTAGATATGTTTTTATGACCCCTAAAATTTTTCCCCATATTCCCACATTATCAAGCTTCCCCAGAAGCGAATCAAAATCAACCACATCAAATGCCTTCTTAAGGTCCACAAATACAGCCACCACAATCTCTCCATCAAGTGCCTTTGATACAAAATTTGCAAAGTCTAATGTTGCGCTTGAAGTACTGCTATTTTTTAAGAAACCATATTGGAAATCATCTAATAAGTTATTGTTATGTACGTGCGTCAGGATTCTTCGTTTCAGGATCTTTGCTATGATCTTTGAGAACACACATAACAGAAATTGGCCTGTAATTTTTTAAATTATCTTTTTTGCCTGATTTGAATATTGGTGTTATTTTGTTTATTTTTAATTCCTGTGGAAAAATCCCTGTAGTAAGAATGTTGTTTATCAGTGTACAAAGAATTCCTACAATACTATCTTATATTATCATGGCCTGGTGCCGAGTTTCTTTTTAGTTCCGATATGATTTCTTTTATTTCTTGGGCCGTGGTTAATTCTAAATTTAAACTATTCTGACAATAATCAACTATATTATTCTGTACATTTATTTATTCAGTCTTATTTCCTCTTCTAAGTCTTTTACTATGGTTTCCCCCACTTTGGCAAAGTGCATGTTAAGAGAATTTACTATGTCCCTTTCGTTTGTGATTTCCCTGTTACCGATTTTTATAGAGTTAACTTTTGAGCTTTTTTCGTCGTCTTTGAAATACCCATTAATAAACTTCCATTGCTTTTTGTAGTTGTTACCAGCTCGCTCCCATTTATCACGAAGTGTTTATTTTTTAGTGCTTTAATTTTATTGTTAATTTGGTTTTTAAGATCCCTGAACTGCCCATCGAGCAGGATATCATTAGGTTTATTAATTTTTTTTTTATAAATAATATCTCGTAGACTCATCATCCCCAGAATCTCCTGATTCATCCAGGTATTTTTTTTCCTTATTTTAATTACTTTTGTTGTCTCTGATCTCTTTTTACAGTTATTTATTACATCAGCGAGACTCTGAAATGATTGAGCCCCAACTTTTGCTATCTCTACTTCAAACGCATGTCGAAATTTTAAATAATTAATGTATTTAATTTCATGATGAGTTTTTTGCTGGTAGAATTTTAATTTATCCTCTACTGTTACAGATAATAATTTATGATCAGATAAAGTAGTGTCTTCTATTTTAATTTTACAATTAAGCTTAGAATATTTATCGGAAAGAACATTATCTATGACCGTTTTAGTTTCTTTTGTTACCTTTGTGGCTTTATCTTCAGATATTTCATTACAAATTTGGTAGTTGTTTAGGTTAATTAGATTTTTGTAGCTTTTTACAATTGTATCATTGCGTTTTAACAAATTTATATTGAAATCACCAACAATTAGGTGCTTTTTTGGGTACTTTGACAAAATCGTTTCTAGGAATGCCAAAAACTCATCATCATTTTGGTTGGGCGGTTTGTATACAACACTTACAATCAGATTTTGATTGCCGATGCTTACACACACCCAGTTTATATTACTATCCTCGTGTTTTCTCAAGCTCACAGAACTGTATAGCACTTTTCACATAAATAGATGCTCCACCTCCTCTTCCCTCCCTGCACGAGTGGACAGCATCATAATTGTCTAATTTATATAAAAATTTCTCACTTTTTCTTAGTCACGTTTCCGCCAGTAGGAGAATATCATAATCGTTGTTGATCACAAAACCACGTACATCGTCTATCTTATTTTTTAGACTTTGCGTATTTATGTAAACTAATCTAATTGAACTTCGAGGCTTATCTAGTTTACCAGTTTATCAATACTCTCAACAAGTATTACTTTACTGGTTTCATCCCTTCTCAAGAGAACACTGCCATCACTTATCCATAAAAACTTGACGTTGTTGTCTTTTTTGTAGACGTTTGCCGCCATATACAATTCAAGATTGGTTTTTGTTAAATCATGATTTAGATATATTTTTTTATCCTGTTTAAATCACAGATCTTTAGTATTTAGATCAAATCTACCTATAGACTTCATGAATTGCATTTTCTTATTATTGTCTTTGAACATAACCTTAATGGCACTCTTTTCCTTGTCTTTTCCCAATCGTACACAAGTAAAATCATTTTCATTAGTTTTAACTTTCAGTCCTTCGCCAATCTTTCTTATAATTTGATTTAAATTTTCGTTTTGAATAGTTGGAGCTCCTTGGATTATCACGTTATTTTTCAACTCTACCTGCTCCTTCTTGTTCAGCTGTTTCTTTATTTCTACAATTTTCTCTTGCAGTTTTTCATTAGTTTTTATTTGTTTCTTGAGTCCGGCCATAATTTTGTCATATTTTTCCTCTATACCTTCCAATTTCTCCATAATGTCCTCTAGTGTAGTGCTCTTTGTTTGTGTCTTTTTGTTGATATCCTTACAGGAATCGCACCACCACGGCTGCTTAGACTTGCCTATAGCAACATAGGTCTTGTTATTCATGGACAAACAGACCCGATGCTTCCAAACCATACATTTCTCGCACAGTAGTCCCTCTTGATCCTCTAGAACGGTTTTGTTGCAAACATTACAAGTATCTTTTTCCTTCGGCATTTTGGCAACGTCGCAAGACGTGCTAGCCGTTTCTTGACCTTGTTTTGCCCTTTACTATTTAACACGCCAGATAATCGAAAATTTACAAGGTTGATTTTGTCGTTTATTTTGACGATTCGGCCTTTCCCCACACTTCCACGGCCGGATAACACTGAGTTTCTTTACCCTATGTTTTGTGTACTTCCTGTGGATCTAGTTCAACTGCTTATGATGTTCTGTAATATCGTTTTTTTGTTAAATCGTGACCAATTTCAACTTGAAAATTGCTTGTTCTATTTTTATCGTATATATTATTGTATATATTAAGTTTTGTTTTGTTTTGTATTTGCTCTACTATGGTTAGTTGATTTATTTTAATTCGCTTTGTCCATAAAATTTATTTGAATTTTTCTGTGGCAATAAAGCATACTTGACTTCGACCGCAACCCTATGGATGGGCACAATCACTTTTTGTTGTAATTATATTCGTAACAGCTCTATATTTGAATTATTTTCACCAACCAAATTTTAGAATACACACTACACTACATCGTTCCTGTCTATCATCTTTAAGGCATTATCTGCTATTCTATCGTCTCAACCGATTAAGTAGGGACTACCGACCGAACCATCTAAGCCTTTATTTATATGGTCAAATATATTGGACTTTTGTTTTACTACATATAAATGTATTTTATAGGATAAAGATTGCCGAAAAAAGTTTATATGAATCTCTTTTGGTTGGCAGTAATTTTCTTCAGCTACTCAGTTGCTTTTCGGGCCACATGTTTAAACTCTGACGACTACTGTCCTCTACATGCGCAAAGTTGCTTTTAACGTTCTCAATTGTTTCGTTAGCACTCGGTGTATAATAACAATTCAATATTTTAGGAACAGAATCATTATCTTGCATGATCGAAATTATTGGATCTGTACCAGAACTCCACTCGTTGATCAGTAATGATGTAAATTGGATTAAAGACCAACTCAATAACGTTAAAGAAGACGTGAGAGAATATTCATCTGTTTTATATTCCTTGGTGTTGTCGGAGTTACCAAATGATGGAAATTTTGATATTGCTATTAATAGCTTAATAGGTAGGAACTAAGATCTAGTTTAGGCTTTGTGTATTCGTATAATATTATCTGTAATATAGTGCTTTCAGTAATTGTTTTAGGTTATCCATGTAAATAGTATTGCTATTAACAGCTGACTAAAACCCATTTACCATTTTAGCACAAACTGCTAAGAATAATTTAGAAAGCCAACACGGATCATTACTGGGCATTGGCAACTGTTTAGAGGCGTATGCCTTAAAGAAAAAACGGGACGGAACCAATTTTGACAAAAATGACTTAGTCAAAGAATGTCTAAATTCAGTTGGTGAGTGTATAGAATTAATTTTTTACGACTTCTAGATCTGCATCATGTGTCATTGAGTACCGTACTACGAAATACATACATGTATATTAATTAATTCGAAATAACGAGATTTTTCCATGGGAAAACATAACGGGGCGACAATGATTATTTTTAATAGTGAAAATCTCGTTTATGTTGTTTTTTGATTAACTGCATCCGCTAATATTTAAGTATTAGATTTCATATTTTGCTAAAATGATATAAACCTTCAATTTTGTGAAAAAACAGTATCGCGTATAGAACAGTTTTGGAATTAAAACATGTCTTACCATCGACATTTTCAAGAATTACTCAAGTATAGAAAGTGTAATAACGCCATTTCCGCTCGATTATTGGCAGTTTAGCTTTCGTTTTTCTCCAATAGGCGTGGGTTTGTTTGTCTATAAAAGACTGGCAACTTTGTTTCATCTTCTTGGTTATTGAATTATTTATTTCTATCTTATACTCGATCTTTGGGTTCTTGGGCCAAAACTAAGAGGCTCTCGTTGAATCATAAATATGTTAAGATCAGTTTAGTAAATTTTGATTTTGATTCTGTTCGTTTCGGCACTGCATATTTTAGGTCTTTTTAGTTCCCCTTTTGAGGCATAAAAATCAACTTTTAATTGGAGCAGCGGCTACTAGTATTGGTTTAATTGGTAGAGTGATTAGCTTGCCGCTGGAGGAAGGAAACACTAATAAAGATGGTAGTCCCAACGCCAAAAAGCAAGCGGTGGGCGTTACAAAAATTCAGTTAGTCGAGACATTGCTGGATATTATGAATAATGTTAAACTTTCTGTCAAAGTAAGTATATTTGTGACATTCATTGCTATAATTGGGGTCAACATATTTTTAAAATTTAAGTCATTAATAGATATTTTGTCAAATGGAACATTAGTTGTGTTTAAGTGTTTTGTATGGCGTTGCATGAGAAGGTCGCTATTATATAGGCACTCGCCATGTGGAAAAATTATGTTAGCTGAGGGTGTTGAGTTAATTAGAAAAAATTGAGAACTGACAATTGCCTTTTTAGACATGATTTAGCACTCAGTGTTTTTATTTATTATTAATAATCACTGTTTCTCAAATATTTCCTTAGGAAAAACAAGTTTACTCACGATGATGACATTGTACTGGCCACCGAAATGTCTCTCCAATGTCGGCCGTGTTTTTAACATATGCATGAAACAAAGTAAAATTAATATTTTTAGATTTTTTACATTTTCGTACTCTTTATGCTTATTATAGAGGTATATGAAAAAATAATTTTTGTAACTACACTTAGGCCTAAATTTAACTTCTACACTTTTTTATCGCTAATAACTTTTTATGTATTGCACCGATTTTATTTTTTTTTTGGATGGTTAGTAGGTTGCTATGTTCTTGTGTCCAATTTTGATCAAAACATTTTAGACGGTACCGGACTTACGTGATTTTTTCTAAAAAAGTGTGTAACTTTAATTTAGCGCACAGTGTACAGGGTTAATCATTATAAATGGACACCCCCCTTAACTTGGTTATTTTTAAAGATAGAGGGATAATTTTTTTATCGACTTGTAGGTAATCGTCTTCATTTTTTTATTAGTTATGAAAATATTATACAGGGTGTCCCATAAGCAAACGCCAATATAAAGTTATATTTTTTTAAATGGAACTCCCTGTATATTATAGCATTTTTGAATTCTACTTAAAATTCTAAGCATATTTTATGTATGATGTTATATCTCTAGAGTTAGTAGTTTAACAGCTATAAACAGTTGAAAATCGGTACTTTGGCTACTTTTCTCCTTGGTAGCAAGAAGATCATTAGAGATTGAGTAAAATGAAGTTCACATTCATATCTTAAATTTTCAAGTGCTATCTGATGGGGGTTAACTGGCAGTCGGTACCATGGGTACCAAATCTGGTACCTTGGCAGGTACCATCAGTTAGCTCCATCAGATAGCTCTTGAAGATAAGATAGGAATGTGAAATTCATTTTACTCCATTTTTAATGGCCTTCTTGCTACCAAAGTGAAAAGTAGCCAAAGTATCGATTTTCAACCGTTTATAGCTGTGAAACTACTAACTCTAGAGGTATAACATCATACATAAAATATATTTAGAATATTAAGTAGAATCCAAAAATGCAATAATATATAGGGTGTTCCATTAAAAAAAATTTAATTTTATATTGGCATTTGCTTATGGGCCACCCTGTATAATATTTTCATTACAAATAAAAAAATTAAGATGATTACCTACAAGTCGATAAAAAAATTATTTCCCTATCTTTAAAAATAACCAAGTTAAGAGAGGTGTCCATTTATAATGAATAACCTTGTACATGCACATTCTATAAATTTTGTTGGGAGGTGAACGCGTTTTGGAAACAATTTTTAAAGGCAATACAAAAGATATATGCCTAAAACTGTATTAGATTTAAAAAATAATTATCTGTTTATGGATAACAAAAACATTCTGAAATATATTTTTTTTATGGCGAGCGAGACATTCTTCGGTATTAGATATCGGTGTCTGTCGTTAATTTTTGTTAAAATTGTGTTTTAGGTTCGAGAAAAAGCCGCTAGATCTTTGGGTCTTCTGTGCGTTGCTGAAAAATTTGTTCATACTAGACTAATTATTCAAGGATTGTTAAACACGGCCAAAGATGTAAGTATTGTGTCAGTTCTCATTAATTTAGCTTTGAGTCTACAGAAATATTTTCTTACAGGGAATATCTGCAAAAAATATAATGATTTTTAATGCAATTATTTCATAAATCATTACAGGTTTTTAGGGTTTGTTTTTATTGTTTTGCTTTAGGTCTTTGACATATGATATTCAGATAAACATCTGAGCACTGTATGCCAGAGATATGGAGCGTCAGCTTTTTATCGTTTCATCATAAACTCCTCTCATAAGTCCTCATAATGAATGCAGTTTTACTTTTTATAATTTGGTTTAGCCCTTGCTGTCTTGTTGATTGTTCTTGCGTAACTTTGATTCTTCTTTGAATTATAGCCATATTTTATGTGACACCTTCTGTAAAAGGAAATATGATACGCTAAAATAACTATCCCAAACTAACACATCTGGCCGATTTTCTTTTTGAACGGGTAGCTTTTTCTTCGTTCTTTTAGCGTTAAAAAATGGTATAATCTAACAAAGTTTAAATAGGTAAGAAGTTGCATATTATTGGTTGATTACTTGAATTTATCTGATGAAATAGGGGTTTTATTAACAAACAACAAAAATAAGAATTGAAGGGGAAATCAACAGCTAAGATTCTTTATGTCTCACGCGTGAGAGCCAACCTCGAATATTCTACAATTGTGTGGTCACCTGAGTGTCGGACATAATATATTAATTCGTTGGAAGGGGTACAGAATAAGTTCATGCGACATGATTTTAAATGGGAGTGAACTTTGACGACTACCACAGATCTCAGATGCTCCCCATATTAAATTTGGAGACCCTTGGGAGGAGGCGCCAGTAGAGAGCTATAGACGGACTCAATTCTCCCCCCACCACTTTTTTGCCCCCGCACCCCCCCTCCGGTGCCACTGGGATAGACCCCGCCCACTTGGCCTCGGGTGTATTCAACCTTGAATGACATTGAGCTGATTTGACCTTGAATGCCCTTGGCATTTGATCTTGAATGCCCTTGACTTTCTTATTGAAGGTCGCGCATATGGTCTTGGGATTGCTCCAAGCGTGTACGACTTTGAACGTCCTTGGGACTGCTTTGTGTTGTATTCAACCGTGAATGACTTGGCTAATTTGACCTTTAATGTCCTTGAGTGTGTTGTTGAAGTTCGCGCGTATGACCTTGGGATTACACCAAGTGAACGCTCTTAGGACTGTTTGCAGAGGGTTATTGTTCACGATGTTTGAAAGTCAGTTAAGGAAATGCAACTTGACTTTGTATCCCTTGAGATAATTTATAACGACATCAACCTCGAGTGTCCTTGCTGATATTTGAAGATCACACAATTGACCTCGAATGACTTTGAGCTTGCCTTGGAACTTTTAGTGTGACGTCACATCACCTTCAGAAATATATTGTGGCGGTGGTGGGGGTGGTGGATATAAAAGGTTTAATAATACAGAGAACAGTTGTTGTCTTGTTGTCTAGTAAGCAAGGTATATTTTGATTTAAGCATCTTATTACATACCATAATGTTTTACCAGTGTGAAAAGTGCGGCAAAGCATTTACGCGTACTTACAACATGCGTCGCCATCAAATGGAGTCATGTCCAATGAAAAACGTAGAAAAGGGACCAGCTGGCAAACGTGCAACAGTAGATTCGGGCACCTCGACATTGAGTATGCACACTTGCACATCATGTAATGTAAACATTCCAACAAATCAGATTGTTCGACACGAAAGAACACTCCAACACAGAAATAATTCAGTTATTCCATTTTCCCCCAATGTCCAGCTAATTCAGAGTGCATTCAAATGCAGAATAGCTAGTTACCGAGTATACCCAAACAATGACCATATTAACTACACATTGTTTTTCAATGATGTTAAAAACAATGTGATGGATTTGTTGGGTAACATGCTAACAAGTCACGGTGTCATTAAAGTCAATATGGAAGTATTTGGTTTATATCTACTGCCATCATCTGAAGTGTACAGTGAAAAATCATTCAATACGCCAAACCAAATAATAGATGTGTCTTCAGATTTGGAGTCTATGTTCGAATGGTTTATTGGGAAAATGATGTTGCAGACAACAGAATTCCAGGAAAAAGATTCAGGTAGGTTGACGAATGGAAACATGTAATTTTTGCCATCGTGAAACATATACATATACATGCAACCATTCTTTTTAATTACATCACATAATAATGTATTCGTTTAATTTCAGGTTGGGCATTACAGAAAATCACTTATTTGGAAGTTAATGTGAATAAATTCAGTCCTATTGGGGGCTCGTCATATATTAAGCTACCATATTTCATAGAGAAAAAGATGGCCGTTATCAATGTGAAGAACCAAGATCAGTGTTGTTTTATGTGGGCTGTAACATCTGCACTGTGTCCTGTTAGAGCATTCCCCGATCAAATCTCATCATACCCACATTTTTCCACATTATTCAACACAGCAGGTATGAATTTTCCTGTAAAGTTATGTGATATTAAACATTTTGAAGAATCGAATAATATATCTATTAATGTCTACGGTCTCGAAAGCAAATTTGAAAAGAATAAACTGATTTGGGAAGTTGTTGGTCCATTACGGTATGCCACCAAGAAATTGAATATACATATTAATTTACTGATGGTAACCAAAGATTGTGATAATAATGATGGTGATCATAGATGTGAATCAGCATGTGTACAGACACATTATTGTTGGATCAAAAATTTGTCTCGACTAGTTTCCAATCAGATAAATTCTCATGAACACAAAATTTATTTTTGTGATGGATGTTTATTGTATTTTCACACAGCAAGATCTTTGGCTATGCATCAGAGTCACGATTGTAATCATGTATATACAACAATACCAACAGTGAACCATAAACTTGACAAATTTGGTAAACACGTTCCGGAAAATATTTTAAAATTTGAACATTTTGAAAAACAATTGAGGGTGCCATTTGTTGTTTATGCAGATTTTGAATCAATTCTGAAACCGGTTGCTAATACAGAACCAGATCCAAGAAAATCTTATACATTAAAAAGTGTCAAACATGAACCTCACTCCTTCGCATATTTAATTAAATGCTCTTTTGACGATTCTCTTTCCAAGTTTGAGCTATATCGAGGTCATGACGCTGCAAAAGAGTTTGTGTCTCGCCTAGAAATTGATTTAAGGGGGTTATATAACACCTATTTAAAGGATTTTAAACCAATGATTCCCTTGAATAATGAGGAGAAGATTCAATTTAGAAATAGTAAAGTTTGTAACATTTGTGAACAACCGTTTGAAGACGGTGATGAGAAAAAAGTTCGCGACCATTGTCACCTTACCGGGAAATTTAGGGGTGCAGCCCATGGAATATGTAACGTTAATTACAAGTTGCCCAATTTTGTTCCAATAGTATTTCATAATTTGAGCGGGTATGATTGTCATATGTTTATAAAAGAGTTATGTAGGTATGGGGACAAAATTGATGTTATAGCCCAAAGCAAAGAAAAGTATGTTGCATTCACAAAGAGCATCTATATGCATGATTATGTTGACAAAAATGGGGCTTTGAAAAAGAAGTATTTAAAGTTACGATTTATAGATAGTTTTAAATTTTTATCATCGTCTTTGGCAAATTTAGGAAGTGGTTTATCCAATGATCATTTTAGGGAAACAAAAAAACATTTCTCCGATAATGAAAAATTTGATCTGATGCGTCAAAAGGGTGTATTTCCATACAGTTTCATCACCGATTTAAAAAAGATGGCTAATCCAATTCTTCCAACAAAAAATGAATTTTATGATGAACTAAATGGGGAACACATTTCTGACGCAGATTATGAGAGAGCTACACGAGTTTGGCGCGTATTTAATTGTAAGAATCTTGGTGAATATTCAGATTTGTATTTAAAATCTGACATCCTCCTTTTATGCGATGTATTTGAAAATTTTCGTGATCAATCATTGGCAACATATAAATTAGATCCAATTCAATACTACACTTTACCAAGTTTGTCGTTTGATTGTATGTTGCGCATGACCAAGGTGGAGCTAGAGTTGTTGACAGATATTGATATGATTCACTTTTTTAAAAATGGCATTCGCGGCGGAATAAGTCAGTGTACTGAGAGGAAGCATATCGCCAATAATAAATTTATTCCAAATTATGATCCATCAGAACCATCATCTTTTATAATGTATTTGGATGCCACGAATTTGTATGGCCATAGTATGTCACAATCATTACCATTTCGTGGGTTTAGATGGTTGTCTGAGCAAGAAAAATTAGATCTCAATATATTGGATATCGCAGATGATAATAAACACGGTTATGTTCTAGAAGTTGACATACATTATCCTCAAGACCTGCATGATAAACATTCAGATCTTCCATTTTTAGTTGAAAGTTTTTTACCGCCAACCGGAGAATCTAAATTAAAAAAATTAATTCCTAATTTAAATGAAAAAAGAAAATATGTAGTTCATTATCGAACGTTGAAACAAGCTATTCGAAATGGTTTGATAGTGACACAAACACATAGAGTATTGATATTTGAACAATCACCGTGGTTGAAAAAATATATCGACTTTAATACCGAACTAAGAAATAAGTCAAAAACAAAATTTAATAAAGGCCTTTTTAAGACGTATAATAATTCGGTTTTTGGGAAGACCATGGAGAATGTTGAAAATCGTAAAGACATAAAATTGGTGACCCATTGGGAGAATATTAGAAAGAAATTGGGCGCGAAGGCGTTAATAGCTCGCCCCAATTTTAAAACGTCCTCTATTTTTACCGAAGATCTGGTCGCGATTCACATGGGTAGACTAAAAATACTTTATGATAAGCCGTTATATATTGGGTTTTCAATATTGGACATATCAAAAACCGTCATTTATGATTTCTTTTATAACTTTATTAAAGCCAAATTCGGTGAAAATGCTTCCTTATTGTACACTGATACAGATTCTCTAATATTGAAAGTATATACGGAAAACTTTTACCAGTTTATTGTTGAACACCCCGATAAATTCGATACATCAAATTATAGCATTGACAACATTTATAATATTAGGAAAAGTGAATCAGTAGTAGGTAGAATGAAAGACGAGTTTCAGGGTGACCCCATAAAGTGTTTCTATGGCACCGGTGCTAAAGCCTATTACGTCAGTTCAATAAGCAATGAAATTAAAAAAGCGAAGGGTGTAAAAAAGGCTGTAATCGATAAGCAACTTAATATTGAGGATTATAGAAAAGTTGTAGAGCGCGGGGGATTAATATTTCGAAAAATGAAAACTTTCAAGAGCGAATTGCATGACGTTTATACTGAAATTGTAAATAAAGTCGCACTTTCTCACGCAGATGATAAGCGTTATGTGATTCCAACAACAACTAAAACTCTGCCTTGGGGTCATAGCGACATAGAATTTTATAAATCAGACCCAGATGAAAATTTAAAACTGTTTATACACATTGCTGAAAATTTACTTAGAGACGATAGCACTGACTATATCTAAGATGTGAATGTATAATGTATTTTAACACATGTTTTTGTAAATTATCTATGTGATAAAACTTTGTTTTAATAAAATATTGTTTCAAAATTGTATGTGACTTTAATTGATATTAAACTATTTTCCACACCGCCGAATGGGGTTGGGTTATTTGTGCATTTTTATCCTAGTTTGGTAAAAAGTTGTTTAAAATAGGAAATGCAAGATTAAGAAATGAATTACAGTCAGGTAAAGTTATATTATTAAAAAAAGAATGTAAAGAGCTTCCGGTCGGGCTTATTCTTTAATAAGTATCACTAAAGAATAAACCCTTAACGGGGCTGCCAGGCGTGAACTGAGCTCTTTGTCGCACCCCATTCGTTTTTTAAGGGAAACGAAATTTCAAACGAAAAACCCGGGTAATAACAGAATTTAGATCTAGAGACTCAAATCCTCTTTTTCCGCTCTCGATCTCGAGTGGTTGCACAATATGCAAACCCCCGTGTGGACGAAAACGTATAGTTTTCCACGACAGTTTGCACACTTAAGGTCCGACTGTACAAATCCCATTGGCACTTTGTCATGCCTCTGATGACGCGATGCTTTTGGCTTTGGACGCGCCATCCCACTGTAGCACTCCTCACATAATAAAGCACCACCAGGCAGGCTGACGTAGCTTATAGTGCGGCAATATGTTGGTGCGGCAATGTTTCCACAGAAACGAAGTACAGCTTGACGCCCGTCAAGCTGAAACGAATCCATTTCTAGGAATTCGTCGACAACAATACCTTCATCAGCCATGTTAATACTTATGGAGCTTTTCAAAGTATGGGTTTAACTCTCAAATGCGGTGCTATTTATTTCATTTCTATAAATGAGGAGTACTCATAGCGCATGTCCTTCACATGAACCCATAAAAATCTCAAAATGTGGCAACAGTGGTTTTAAAATGTGTTGAGTTAATGTATATGATTGTAGACAATTTTAAAGTGTGGCAACAGAGGATTTTATTATTTTCAATTTTCTTTATGCTATTTGACGGAAATAAATTTATTCCTCAGATTTTAAATTCCACGATTCATAGAACAGCAACAGTGTTAAGGTGTCCAAATCAGCTTCAATCTCCCGCATCTTACTTCGCCAAGCACTATATTCCATATGCCCACCCTGCCGTAACCTACAATAAACGGTGCCTTGATGTAACACATTGACAATTGCAGCGCATGTTTCGCCGAGATCGGGGTAGTTAACAGCGTGTTGTCGATACATCTGAATGCATCGCAAAAGATTGTTCAGAATGCTGCAAACGTTGCACATGTTAATGCCTTGTTGAGAAATATTGCAAGATCTAGGAGGAGGTCGCATTATATAGCAATATGAATGCAGAGAGGGGTTTGGGGTGCAGGACGCGCATGACTTGTAGTATTAAATAAGGAAAGGGCATATCATCAGATTTTTACAAGAACACATTACATATAGTTCACAATGTGGTGACATTGAAATACCCTTGTGACGTATTTTATATTGCGTATGGGTAACTAAAATAATCTCGAAAACGTTATGCTAACACGGCAATGTCAACTTGAATTGTTCTAGAAAATATCTTGTGATAGAATGGAAGACGTGAAGCAGCAAAGTCACCTTGATATGGCCTAGTAAATATGTTGTAGTAGAATGGATGGGGGTGAAGCGGTAGCAAAGACACCTCGAAACTTTCGAGTGCGTGTGTTGCGACAAAGCAATTAAAGTTTTTAGTGGTGGTGGTAGTAGGATGGGAAGGGATGAAGGGAATAAAAAGGCTTGTTTCTTAAACGTTGAGATAGTTCTTCGTTTGCACTTTGAGCGTTCTAGTGTTTTTATACGCCAAATTTAAAATGTCTTACTATATGGGTGAAGAAACGCAGGAAGCCGTAGTTGCTGATCTCCACAATGACGATGGAATGGAGAAAATTATGATGGAGTTGGATTGCTATGATGTCGAACGAGTAGCCTCATCATCTGCACAAGCCGAACAACCAGCTTCTTCTGCGGCGAAATGTGTGGTGCTGCAAAATGTTAAATTAGCGCCTGCAAGAATCACGAAGCGGCCACGTCGGAGTTCAACGCTACAGAATCTGCTGACCGACAACGGTGAGGTGGGAGTACCCAAAAGGAAGCATAGAAGAAACACGCCAACCGCAACAACCGCTCCGACGCTGGAAAGCATCGCAGCCACCACAACTGCGACGACGCCGGCATTACTTCAAGCATATAATGATGATGTGCCCCAAGCCAAGTCACCGCCACCACCGACATGGTTGAATGATTTCAAAGGGGAACGGAGAAACGTGATGCTGGAAACATATAGGTTGAAGCGGACAGTTCTGAAGGAGTTGGGTGAGCACGAAAAAATAATAGCAGACACAGAAGTACAGATAGCTTTGCTGCAAAATGATCTGGCGGTGCGAAGGATGATGGCCGAGGAGTGCAGAATCCAGTTGGGCCATTTTTCCAATATTTAGATATCGGGGTAGTTTTAGTTATTTAGTTTATTGTGTATATATTTAATTGTAAAAAAATAAATAAGTGTAAGAAAATGTTTAATATACAAGTCGTGAGAAAAATATAAATTGAAACGAAAATGTAAGAATATAAGTATGAAAAAAATAGATTATTTCTAATAACACAAGATTTGTTTTAATATGTGATATACATAATTTTAAAAATAGTATTCAATATTCGCCACCCCAACTCAGTTGCGCTAAAATAATTTAAAAAATACTATTTTCTATAAAAGAGCGTATAGCGCTTTAAATTTTAATACATTTCATTTTATCTTAACTTCACTATTAATTTGCTGGCTTAATGTAAACAGGGTGTTTTAGCTGATTTCCACACCACCCATGAGGTACAGCTGTTGGCGCGTTTTTTTTATAGTGGTATCCCCATTAGGCCTATATCCACTCTGCTATTCCGACGCTACCTACTCATACAGATTTTCATAATTATCCATTAGGTCCGCCAAGTCAGCGTGCAACCCCACATATCGGTTAACCTCAGCAGGCGGAAGTTGATTTCCAACTTCTTCCGACTGATTTGGGGGCATAGGTATTGCCGGTTCATCGGCTTCGCGCCTTGCCGCAGGCTCTACGCCTTCGCGCCTTGCCGCAGGCTCTACGGCTTCACGCCTCTCTTGCCGTCTTGCAGTCGGCCCCCTCACAACCCCGCGTCGAGCAATAGGCATACCACGTCTTGCGACCTGAGCGCGCCCCCTTCCATGCATAACAAGGAACACATTCACTTGAGGCTCGTCGGGCGCTCCAACCCGCTCATCATTCAACCGTATGACGGTTGTCTCGGGCCCCCAAACGCAGGTTCTACACAACCCATTCCAATTTATTGTTTGTGTTCTATTTTCACACCCAACACAGACAACTCTACCATTGATGCTATAAGGTGTAGCAACACCCGTCGGTTTATTTGGTGCAGTCATATCTGCTAAGGTTGCAATAATAATGAAACTCTCGGGGAGCTGCTCGCTTATATAGGCAAATTGGAGGAGTGGGGGGCGGTGCAGGCATGCGCATTGGTTTTTTTGTAGGTTATTTTGGGGTGGGGTGGTTCGAGCTGGGTCGGGGGTGGTTCGGCGGGGTCAGAACACACATTTTTTATCCAACACTTTTTGGTCTATC
>MU183493.1:372294-433628 GCA_016904865.1 Pissodes strobi | reverse complement strand
AATTTAGTTTCGATGCTAGAACCTCACTAAGTAATCACAAGGTTACAGCCTGAAAAAAACTATGATCAACAATACTAGAAAGGAAAATCCAGAGAAATTCTACTCAAATTCAATTAACTACCTTTTACAGGAACATATAAAATTCACTCCGAGAATCTCCCAAGTAATACTGTTCAATTTAAATGAAAATAGGTAAAATCATATGTATGACCACCAAACGATGAAATAATTACGTTCTCTGTATATTTGGATTAAACTATTACCAAATTACTGTGTGTACATTCTACCTATCTCGATTTTCAATGCTCTCATTGGGCAATTTAAACTATGTTATTGTAGATTTCATGCTAAAATTACAGGTATTGACCAACGCACTACGTCCTTCAATTACCAACTATACGAGATAAGCCCGTTTCCGAACAGATGGCATTCACTCAACAAAGAAATCTGTAATTACACGAATTCGCGAATTATGGATATAAATATGCGTACCTCTTCTCCTTAAATAGTTAATTGTGCGAAATATATCCATTCACAAATAGGTGTCACTACCGATCAATATACTGAACATTGAAAACCATTGATAAATAGATAGACTTTAGTGGAGCGGAATAGATTGATATATGATAACTTATATTCCGTTACAAGAAAATGGATAGAAACAAACGTAAACAAAATGAAAACTTTTTGATCTCAGAATATGGATGGGTCTGGTGCATATGTCATCTCTGGAGTCTTACTGGTCTGACAAAAACTATATAAAAATGGGATGTCCTCGTTTATGACCCTAACTCGTTTTCAACTACTACTGCGATTTTGGCACTTTGGTGAAGATGTTGATGGTGATAGACTTTGTAAAATACGCCCACTGCTTGATCGTGTACAAGAAAAACTGCAGAAAGTTAAAATACAAGATAAGAAATTGATGAATTAATGGTACCTTTTACCGGCAGGTTAAATTTTATGCAATATATACCTGGTAAATCACATAAGTATGGTGTGAAACTACTTAAACTTTGTGATCAAATTAGATAGGCCATACCATACGCTGGAAAAAAAATTAACCAGACATCAATCATGGAAACCTTGCCACAAATATTGTTATGTTCCTGTTGAAGACATATCTATACCAGTGTCCCTCTCATAAATCAGTTGATTGATCAAAAGACATGTTTTGTAGGTACTTACGGCAAAATCCGAAAACGATTCCTTGAAAGTAACAAGGGGGTGGTAACAGCTCTAAAGTGGAGAGACAAATGGGATGTTTATTGTGTGTCTTAAACATTTTTGGCTAGTCTGGTACCAACGGGAAAAAATAGAAAGGATGAAGATGTGGTAAAGCCAGAAATGATCATCCAGTATAATTCAATGAAGGGCGGCATTGACATATCTGATCAATTTTCCTCTTATCATTCGGCTAATAGAAAACAATCAGATGGTATCATAAACTAGTTGATGACCTAATATTTGGAGCATCCATTGTAAATGATTATCTCATTCGTGCTTCTCATCAGAAGGACCAAAGAAAAATGAAATGGGACGAATTTAGAATGAATATTGTTTATTCTCTGTTGGATATCCCTGAAGAAGAGAGAGTGTTAACACCGAGGGTAGCAAAAGCCACAAATCATTACGTACAGAAGACCGAGGTGGGTCAATCGTATAACACATGCCAGGATATTTTGTTTTGTTTTGATTGTTTTGAATATGTTTACAACCCTAGTAAATAGAGGTAGATCTGGCAGTCAGGAGTGGTTCACATTTTTTTTCCTTGGCACCAGTGGTCAGGCATTAAGTCCACCCAATCGGGTGGACATGGCAGTCAACCTGTTATATTATATAAATCGGTTTAAAAGTTAGAGACGAAAAGGTAAATTGCTGGGACCCCTTCGAGGCCCTTAACCTCGGTTAAGAGGCACTTAAGGATATTTTAAAATAGGCTTATTTTGACCTCATATACGCTGTCAAGATTATACCATATACTTACCGGACTAATGCATGGAAATATATAGACAATTTCAACAAAAAAAGTGGCAAAAAGTAGAAATTGTAGTAGTAAACAATACTACCAAGATGATTGCCTTTCCTACAAACTAACCAATGTGTCCCGTTGTACTGACGAGCGAATTTTATAACCGAGAAATTAATCAAAAAAGTTAACGTCCAGAAAACGTTAAATTGGCGCTATAAATCTCCGCATTTTATCCGGTTAAGTCTTAAAGACACGAAAAATTTAAAAGTCGTACACATGCGAGTCGAGAGCACGGAATAGCTATAAATTTTGAGGTATCTGAATTAAAGACCCGTGTGTCTTTGGAAATTAATTTATCCAAAATGACGCTTACTAATTTATTTCAGTTGATAGTAAAATGCGGGATGTAATTAAATGATAATTAATTTGTCTGGAGCGATAGCTCTAATGGTTCAGTGGGTTAGCTTATTATAAAAAAAGTTTTGTCCAGTTCCGAACGTTGGTATGTATGGATCTGGCACCCGGTGTTGAAGATTGCTGATTACGCAAAAGAAGGTGATGCATTCATAATCAAATGCTGGAAAAGTTGGTAAATTTGCTCTAATGAATTGCTACAAATCAACTGGACACCACGCATGCTTTATGAATATTATGGCAAATAATAGGCTTGAATTTGCGACCAGCTATGCAAACTTGACTTCACTGCCCAGCCAAATAAATCCGTATCCAGGAATGACAGTATGTGGCTGCTCCTGCGGCTGCTGAAGCTAGACTTCTATGCTTTCGCAATATTATCATAACGAGAAACAATTAATTATTTCTGTACGTTTTGTTCTAATCCAATAATTTTAATCGTTTTTGTCACTTCGGTGCATAAATTAATTATGCCTGGTAGCTTCTTTTATACGGAATTTGCCTTCAACTAAGTGAAACGTCTCAATCCGTTGTGACATGGATGACTGCCCGACGACCGCTAACAAAGAGTTGCGTTCCCAAAAAATTATGATTTGTCATTTCGGCGCGATTAAAACAAGAAAATTGAATCGAAGATCGGAGATCAGTCAAGTGAATACACCATTCAGCGGATAAAATGAAGTCGTCGGTATTCCTCGAATTTGAATTTTTTACGTGTAATTATTGTGTTTCGTTCAGTTCAAGGTATGCAATCCCTTGAGGTTTATTGGTCCAGCGGATTTTAATTTTCACAAAGCAAATGATGAACGATTAACTATCGATGCAGATCGCCATTGAAATGTAAAACCATATCGAGTCTAGCGAATGAGGTGATGATAGGCTCAATAGAATCCTCAGTTTATTCTTGTGTTTAATAATGGATCATTTTTAATAGAATAATTTTGATAGTTAAAGTCTATATGCGTTAGTACATCTTATGGAGCACCTAATGTTAACAGAAAGCAATTGTTCCGGATAGTATCGATGCTATTGAAGCAGTTAAGAAAGATTATGATGCAGTTTTCCAACAGCATAGAGGACGTCCTTGGGGCCTTGATTGAACGTTGTGCAGAGACTACATGGCCATCATATTTTTTGGATCTTACTCCATTTGATTTTAAAGAACTGAGAAGGTAGTGTAGCTAGATGGCTGTTTTTCGATTACATGCATTAATTAAAGGAAGGTTTTAACAGTCCTTGAAATGGAATGTGAAATATGTGTTTGGGAATGCCAGTTTTGCGTTAGTGACGAGCTCCTGAGGCTTATCACTGTATAATATTTCCGCGAATTTTTTCATTCTTTAGTGTTTTGTATGACCTCTAGTGAACTTAGCCAATGAATATATCTAGATCGTAAACAAAAACTTTTTTCCTGCATTTAACGATCCTATAGAAGCAGATGAGAAAGACTATGATCAGAATTTTCAAGGGTTTTGTTTATCTGCCAGAGACTTTATTCATTAATTTCTTGAGGGTTGTATTGGATTGGAGTGTCTGCATCGCCTATCCGATTGATTTTCAAGAACCAGCTGTCAACAACCAATTAAATGATCCTGTTCACAGTTTTGCAGATGACAGTACCCTTGTCTCCCAATTTAAATCAGAAAAACCTTTACCAGCGACTGAGACTTATCACCGCAAACAGGACTTGAGGCGACATAAATTTGGTGCAATTCAATGCAGCAAAAACCCAAGCAGCCACGTTTACCAGGAAAGCCAATACGGCGGGCCCTGACTACTGACAGACGAGACGGTGAATAGCAATATGCCCTGGAATGACCTCGTTGCTAACATCGCAAAATCCGCCTTGCAGAAGCTTCGTGCGCTAATTCGCCATAAAAATTTGCATACACCGCAGGAGCAGCTGTTGCTCTACAAAGCGCAAAAACGACCGTGCTTACAATATTGTTCACACATCTGGAGTGCTGCACCTAAGCACACCTCAAAGCTACTGGACTCCATTCAGAGGAGAGCTGTGCGTCTCTTCGGCGACCCAGAGTTGACCCGGGATCCGGCTAGTCTGAAACCCACAAACATGTGGCCTAGATATCCCTGTTGTACATATATTTTCACGGCAGAAGTTTCCACGATTTGGCCCGCTGCACCCCAGCAACGCCCGTCAGCCAGTCACGACCAAGCAAGAGCACACACATTCGTCGTACAACTGGATCCACCTAAAACATCACTTTACATGGACTCCTTTCTCTGGTCCACTGCAGCACTGTGGAATTTACTGTCAGGACGTCTGTTTCTATCTAATCAAGCTACAGCTATTCAAGGACCGTGCCATCATAGGTTCTCCCTTTAGTGTGTGTCACTGCCATAAAAAAAGAGGCGAGAGTCAAGTGAAGATTTGTATCGAAGGAAAATATAAGACAAAAGTTACTTGCATTGCATTGAATGCACTGACTGGAATATAAATAAGATCAGTTGACAGAAGACTCTTTTTGGAGTCTGTTTAAATGTTGGGTCTTGTGGCAACAGTGGATTGTCGACGGTTGTTTGTGACCTCGCTCTGGAATTTTTGTAAATATCCGAAGTTTAAGCCTTGCTTATTTGGTGAAACACATATTATAGTGTAACAAAAGTCAGTAATAAACTGCAGTGACGATTATTTGCGTGATTAGTGATTGCAATCTGCTTTATTTGTGTCAAAACATCGAACATCTGCATTTGCGACGTTGCCGGTATGCCTAGGACAAAGGAAAACCTTAGGTGAAAGTTATGCACTAAAAATGTCACCGACGATCAGCAAGCTCTACTATGTGAAGAATGCAATACCTGGAAGCATAGAGTGTCTCTCCATGCCGCAAAGGGTGTACAATCAATTAAGTAAGTCTAATGAAGCTTGGGTATGTGATGATTGCAAAAACAAAGCTGAGAAAGAAACTACTTTAGCTGATATTATGAAAAAGCTAGTGAGAATGGAGGAGAGATTTACAAACATGGAAAAAAAGTTCGATCCTATTATCTTGAAGCTTCAAGAGCAAGAAAATATTAATAAATCATTGGCAGATGAGCTTAAAGAAATTAAACAGGAGTTAAACAAAAGAGAACAGAAGGAACTAATAAATAATATAATAGTACAGGGTGTACCCGTGGAAAATAATGAAAATCTAGCGGATCTGGTTATGAAGGTCGGAGAAAAATTGGATGCACCAATACGTGGCAGATTTACGGCTTTTCGGCTAGAAAGGGAAAATGGAAACAGTCATATAAAAATATTATTTGAGGATCAAAAAGATAAAGAAAGAATAATCAAATAAAAAAAAGCTGACCCTCAGGAGTAAGTGCCTTGGGTTTCAGCAGAATAACAAGATCTTTATCAACCATGATCTAACAAAACAGAATGTGAAATTATTTACAGTTGCCAGAAGTTTCAAAAAGGAGAACCATTACAAGTACTTATGGATTAGTGGGGGAAACATCCTCCTGAGAAGAGATGAGAACTCCAGGGTCATAAGTATCACGGACGAGAACTAGCATACACTTAAAAACAAAATAAATGTAACCTATACCAACATACAGAGCCTTAGAAACAAATTTGATTTAGTGCAATGCTGTGTTCGTGCAAGCGCAAGCGAATGCGATATTTTGGCTCTTACGGAGACATGGCTGCATGAGAGTGAAACGTTTTCGTATGAAACAGATGGTTATAATTCTATACATTACTGCAGAAAAGGGAGAGGTGGAGGAATCACCCTATACATAAGTAAGTCAATTAAAAGTAGAAAATTGGTATGTTCTTCTCAGGATAGCGCATTGGAGTGGCTGTGTGTTGCAATTGGTGATTGCAATGACAATTTTCTTGCAGATCTAGAGCCTCTTTTAGTGAAATACCCCAAAAATCATGTTCTGTTAGGAGACGTTAACATAAATTTATTAGAAAATACTGCTGTACACGACAGTTATAAAAATTTGTTAACGCTATGCAATTTTAAAATTAATAACACCGTCCAAATAGATAATGCTACTAGAGTGACCCCAAATAGTAAAACTTTAATAATTGATCATGTATTTTCTGGGTACTCATCGAATTTGGTACGTTCTGTAAAGGTTAAGGAAAATTGTCTATCAGATCATAAATTTTTATCATTTTCAATTTATGACAATATAAAAATGTACAAACCAATGGTAGAAAAATACATTAAAAATATTGATCATAAAAAATTTATTTCTATATTTCAGCATATCCATAATAAAAATTGCAATATATCTTCATTTACGGAGTTAATTGATATAATTAAGATTGCAAGAATCGTTCAGAATACACTATCACTATTAAAATAAAAACAAATAATGACTGGATAACCAAAGATATTCTAGATCTAATGAAAACGCGTGATAAGGCTTATAAAACAAAATTAATATTTCCTAATAATATTCAATTTGCCAATGAATTTAAGGCATTGAAAAATCAGGTAAATAATAAAATAAAAACAGCTAAAAATTTGTATCTCCGTTCACAGTGGAACCGTGCAGGAACAAATATAAGAAAGCAGTGGCAATTTGTCAACAATTTTTTCAATAAACAATCTAAAAATACTAACATTGATTTGTTAACTGTGAATGGGCAGAAAATTGAGGAAGGTCAGGATATAGTAAATAATTTAAATTATCATTTTTCGACCATTGGTGAAAATACAATAGCAAGTTTAGATGAGGAAACGAAATGTGCAAATAGCGATATTGAATTTAGTGAGGTACTATGTGATAATAGTTTAAGGGAAATAGCTTTGACTAATGAGACCGAGGTTAATTACATAATTAGAGAATTAAAACAAAATTCGGCTACGGGTTATGATGGCATTACAGTGCTAGATGTAATAAATCTAAAAAATGAAATACTGCCTATTGTTGTTCGATTAATAAATGGCGTTTTTAACAGCGGAATCTTTCCACCTGAATTAAAAATAAGCAAGATAACGCCGATATTTAAATCGGGTAATAGGGACAATATGAACAATTATAGGCCAATTTCGGTCATAACTGTGTGTTCTAAAATTATTGAAAAAATTGTTAAAATAAGAATGATCTCTTTTATTAATGAAAATCAGACTGTGGATTTGTTCCAGTATGGATTTATCAAGAATAGTAATACTCTGTCGGCTACCTTTGATTTTGTAAATTGTGTTGCACAAGCATTGGACCAGAAAAACATGGCTGTGGCGGTATTTGTAGATTTAAAAAAGGCCTTTGACGTAGTGTCACTAGACATTCTATTACGTAAACTTTATAATTTGGGATTTCGAGAAACTTTTTTGAATTTCATAAAAACGTACCTAAGAGATAGAAACCAGTTTGTAATATTGGATAAATTTGTCAGTAATACTTTACCTAATAACCATGGAGTTCCGCAAGGGTCGGTGTTGGGACCATTGCTTTATTGTTTGTACGTTCTTAGTTTAAAAGTGGCAAACTTAGAGGCAAGATATTATACTTTTGCGGACGACACAGCTTTGGAATATTTTGGATCAGACTTGGTTCTGCTGGAGAATAAAATTAATAGGGATTTAAATAGATATCTTCAATTTTTGAATAAAAATAAACTAAAAGTAAATATTGCCAAAACAAAATTTATTGTATTTTGACAAAAAAACAAAGAAATTGGCAACTTAAGTCTTCACCTGAATAATAGTCTTTTAGAAAAAGTCGCGTCAATCAAATATTTGGGCCTGCAGATAGATGAATCTCTAAATTGGCAAGGTCATACTAATTATGTAATTGACAAAATAAATGCAATGGTACCAATTATATATAGATGTAACAAATAAAACAAAGCTAAATATATATAATTCATATTTGTTGGTGCATCTTAGATACCTTCTACCTGTTTGGGGAACTTGTTCAGATGGTACTTTCAATGAAATGAAAATATTACAAAATAAAATTCTAAAAAATTACTTTTAACTATGATTTATTAACAAATACAGATTTATTATATAGAGAGATAGGTGTTTTTAAATTAGAACATATTTTGATTATAGAACAATGTAAATTAATGTACAAAATAATTAATAGTCAGCAAAAGTGTAACATTTTATGAGTAATCTGAGTCTAGATTTGTGCTTAGGCTCTGGAATTGAAAGTTGAATTGTAAGGCTGTTGATATTTTATTTTCTTCTGTTCTTGCAGATTTTTGTATGGGTACAAGTTTAATGTTAAGACAGTATCCACTGTTGTTACTGAAGTTATGATTTTTTTTAGATATGTATCTTTTTTCTTAAGACCAGTGTTTGAAACACTGCTTCAAGAAATGTTGTTACAATTGTTATCTAATACTGTTGATAAATAAATAAAATTATTTCAAAAAAAAATTTCGTTTTAACACCAAAGGCAAAGCAATCCTGAAGAAAGGAGGCAATCCTGAAGGCCAAGGGCCACTTTGGCAAAAGTAATTTTTGGTCGAAGATAAAGGACCAAACGCGTCTAAATTCCTCACCTCACACAAAACCTCACAATACTCTTCAGTAAACTTTTCAAGTTGGTTCGAATTATCTTTTAACATCTAATGCTGTAACCCTTTTGGTTCGAAAGGTACACATATGTACCACAGATCTTGCAGAAATTCTGATAGTCACTTTATTCGTTTTAAGCAAGCGGAAAATGTACCAATCCGGTATTTAAGAACGAAGGCATCGGAAAGGCGCGTGAATGTTTACAAAATTTAAGGTTATGTTGTCGATAATCGCTGAAAACAAACAGGTGCGCATAAAGCTGCGAATATTTTGTAAGATTTTAATGGTTTTGTGATTGATTTGTGACATAAACTTTGCGAAAAGGTGGTATGTAATAGTCGTTAGTACACTTTGTTTATACAAGAATATTTTTCATTATGGTACACATTATGTACCAATAGGTAATTATTGTGGTATAGATAGCTACCGGCAGCTACCGGCAGGTTTGTAATGTACCATTTTCGTTCGTTTCAGAAAAACATGAGGAGATGTCCGTTGACCGAAAAAAAGTTGAAGGGGGTAGCAGAAGACCCCTCAGAGCCCGAACCATTTTCCTCAAGTTCTAGTGATAATTACGAGCCTAGTGAAGATGATGAATCTGATGATAGTGACGTTTTTATGGGAAAACATATTTCAAAAGCTAAGGTGGAGAACCCAAACAATATTGCAAATTCTTGGCAAAATCTAGATCACCAAGCCCGAAATCTGATGATTCCGATTTATCTGAAAATTCTGAGCTTGAGCCCGAGTCTAAGCCCGACCCTCCGGCGCCGCAGACTATTCAAAAAGACCGCAACCGTCTTCTTGATTGCACTATTCCCGATTATACATTCCAACCATCTAAGGTTCTTCCTATTGAAAGAAGTTTATGCTAAAAGCAGATATTACAGAAAACTTGACACCAATACAATTTTTTCATAAAGTTTTCCCATATTCATTATACCTACAGATGGTGGACTGCACAAATCAGCGCATGGAAATTTTGAACCATACTAAAAAGAAAAAGAAAAAAAGCAGATAAAGAGGAAATTAAAAAACTTATATCGTACAATAAACTGTCGGCTCATAGGAATTACTAGAGTCAAAGGGAGTCGATGGGATGCCGGACACTTGAAAAATCATCTTCTCGCGACAGATTTCTGTTGCTAGTATCAAAACTTTATTTTGCTCCTTCTGCAAAACCTCTAAATGTACCGAGAACTTATTACATAGGAGATAATAGCTTGCCTCAAGCACACATTTGCCAACTGCCGTAAAGATAACGTTTATCAAAGCATAGACGAATCTATGTCAAAATTCAATGGACGATAAGTACTTAAGCAGCTTTTGCCGCTCAAACCTACTAAAGAGGCATAAAGTTATGAATATCTACGATGTAGAGGTGTATTCTGGTAAAAAAGAGAATACCGTTTCTGCAAATACGATAACCACTCTTGGCAAAGGGGTTGCAAAATCATTATCTGCAACTATAAAAGAAAAAGATGTAGTACTCTGTTTTGATCGATTTTCTACCAGTGTCAGCCTTTTGGAAACAATAAACTATGCCACCTTAGGTATAGTTGCATGAGCAATTGGAAAAATGTGACATCTTTTGAAAGTAATAAGCTAAAAAAGGGCAGTCCTAATTCCGATGCACTAATGCAGGTTTATTATGTCCGAAATGGCAAGACACCAAAGTGCTTCTTATGAGGAGGCCATAAAGCAGAATTGATAAGCATCACTAAGGAAACAGAACTGGCGAACAGGAAGGGATTGATTGCTATTGGTTTATACGTTTGCTGAAGAACTTATAGCGGATGGCATGAGAAACACGAGGCTGCCAACACCAAAAAGAGGACCGCCTTCCAAAAAAGGAAACTTTTTGGACCGACTCTGCTATACCATACTCACTGATAGATATACCGTATGTGATAATTGAAGACCTTGGCGTGAAAAGGATGTATGCCACATGAAGTAACTTTAGAGAAATTGATTTTTTTTTAAATTATTTTAAATCCACAAAATCTAATTAAAGTTCAATATATTTAATTTTAGGTACAATAGATAAAATTGGTTATCAAGTATCTTACCAATAAAAATGATTTGAAAAAAAAACATCGATTTGGTTTTTTAAGATTTTATTTCTTAAAAAAATGTTGCTTGTACCATGAAAAAATAAACAGAAATACGAAAAAACGCAAAGATTGAAAATAAAAACTTAGTTTTCACTTAACGGGTAATCTTCATCCATATGTTCTACTTTCTATATTGCTTCCTCAATTTTTTGACTAACCAATTTTTTGGCACCAATTTCCAAATAAAATTGGTGGTTCACTTCCGGTATATAAGGTAACAAAAGCGATAAGTTCTCAAGTTTTTTCGGATTTAGTTTTATTGGCTCCGCATATTTCTGCTTAAGGCAGTCTGCTAAACATTGTTTTCTGATGCCCCTTTTTCCGTCATTTACATTCTGAAAACTCTGACCGAGAAAATGTTTTATTTTCATTATATTTTCTTTTTCATCTGTAATTTTTTTTTGGTTATGGTTTCTTCCAAAATTTTGAATGAAAAGAAGTCTTCTTGTTCAATTATTGTTACTTCAAAAGGATTGGTTCTTTTGCACTTCCTTACTGCATTATACCAATCTGCTCGTTCATATACTGCCTTCATTTTCTTTTTATATTTCTCTATGATAGCAAAGTCTCTGTCGGACGAAAGATGCGTATGCCCAACTAGTAAGAACCTATGCTCTACAGAATCAAAAACACCCTCCGTCACCAATTGCTTCCACAAGCTAACCAAAACCCAGTTTTTGTTCTGGCCTCCACAGTTATCCGTATAAACGATGAGGTTTTTAGGAAGGCGTTCCCTTTTTTTGAAATGTTTAAGGAGAATTCTAGCAATTTCATCGCTGCCTCTCTTACCAGTATTCTCAGACCACATATACATATAGCCCTTGTCATTGACGTAATCATGTATTCCAAGGTTATACACCCAAGCCTTTCTCAAATAAAAAGCTGGACCAGTTGTCAAAGAGGGAACAGGAAGCGCTTGCCGAAGGTCAAATTACAATATGTATGTATGTTTTGAAGCAGCCAGTTTCATCTCATCTTTCAAAGTATTTTTCATTACTTCCGCTCGCCTTAAATGTAACTCCTTTTCTATCTTTAACTGCTTCAAAGTATCTTCAACTCCTTTGGAGTTTTCAATCTTGACATCTAATCCATCGCAGATTCAATGTTAAATTCTGAACAAAATATCCTTCTGTATTTATCTTCACTTATGGGTATTATATTTTTTTCAGCACACCAGGGCTTATAATAGTCGTGATATAAAGTAGATATATTGAGATCATGATCAATATATACTTTGTTTGGATTCTTATCTCTGCTGTAGTACCACTAGGTATGCTATTAATATGGTCTCGAGCTGACTGGCAAGCTTCTTCAGGTATTTTATTATGACAGTTCAAATATTTTCCTCGTTGATCTGATTTAGGTGTTGTTAAGCATTCCTGCATTTGTTTTTGGAGTAGCTGTAGTCTCTTTTGAGAAGTAAGGCCATGGATGGAAATAAATTCTTTTTTGCATATTTTCACATCAAATCCATTCACTTTCACAAAATATTTGAAACTGAAATTCCGGGAAGACACATTTCTCTTAGTTTTCTTTGGATATGACCGTTTTTTTTTTGGAAGCCGCTTCATGTTATGGTATAAATACGCATTTTGATTGTTGTAGTCTCCAATATTCCAAAAATTTTGTTTTCCTTGCCTTAAAGCAGTGCCCTACAGTTTTTCTTGCATCCACAAGGTGGGCCTAAGACTCTTGCTGCAACATCTGTACCCGTTTTACTTGTGTACTGTGCACCAAGATTTCGACGTGTTTTTCTCCATAGATATTTATCTATATTTTCCTTTCGCCACCTACTCTTCATTTTTTTTCAGGTGTTGGAAACTTAGCACGGAATTTTTTGGTCGATGCCTGCAAATTTAAAAAATCGTAAGACTCGCACGTCAGGAGGGAAACTTTTGACGTGTCAACCCAATCTAATTTAATTCAAACGCAAGTAGGCAGTAAGAACTCAAATAATTCCTCCGACAAAGCAAAAAAACTTACACTGGATAGCGGTTCTGGCATTATAAATCATTTCGGTACAACACGAAGAAAGAATCAATAAAATTTCGGGAAAAGGTTACATGCCACAGAATAAGCCGCATAACTTGCAAAAATTATGTCCCGAAATTTTCAGTAAAAGGGTGTATGCCACATAACCTAAAAAACATACTTGTTGCTCTTCAGAGGATGATGAACTATTCTCACTTTCACTCTCAACATAATCCTTGTCCCTTACACTATCATTTGAGTCAAAGTCACAGCTATTTTTGTCGCTTAAATTACTGGAAAACTCATCTAAATCACGAGAACACCCAGCGCGTGTATCATTCATGATGGAGGCTCGTGTATCATTCATGATGGTGACTTGTACCGTTGTTCTGAAAATTTTCGCGGTCTAGCAGAAATTGTGACGTCATTTGGCCGCACCAATGACATCTGTTGGAGAATACCAAAATTATCTTGTATGTGGCTTGTACCGTTATTCCTGAACTATTTGGAGTAAATGTCTAAGTTTTTAAGTTTTTGTGGCTTGCACCCTTTTCACGCCAAGGTCTTCAATTATTTCTGTCTGTCAAATAAAAGTTTATTTTTTTGGAATTTACTCGAAGCGATTTGTATATATTTGTTAAAATTTCTGTTGAAACAACTATGCACCAGGAGTTAAATCATCCTTTTTTCAAAAATTAAAGCTTAAAGACTAAGAACCTATTATTTAAGTTAATAATGACTCAAATAATAATATATTTCAATAAAAACAAAAACATTGGTATTCAGGGCCAAAGGGTTAATAGATTTTTTTTCGATGGCGTAAAGTAGTCACAAACTATTTTAGTTACACAATAAAGCCTATATCATCCTACATGTTTACAGTCAAGACCTAAACCCACTTGAACAAATATAATTCCAAAAGCGGATAATTCCAGACATAAACACCAAAATATATTAAATCCGTAAATAAAGCACGTCTTTTAGCTTAACTACTACATGATGCAAATTCGACTCGGAACATTAACCAAAGCGTAATTTATAATACTAAATTACGGCAAGCAGTCCTTAAGTGTGCGTAGTGTTACAGATCAGGCGACTATAAAAACCGAGGATTTAAATTTATATTCTCAGTGATATTGCCCGTATAAATATGCAAAGATCACGTAAAAAATTAAGCCCCTGTTGAACTTAAAGGCCCATTCCGAATGCAAATGAATTGTTTCACTAAATCATTGGATGATTAGTTTTATGCGTTGTTTATTGCCAGTAGCGGAGTCAGAATAATAAGAGAAAAATAATTTGGCTCATTTATTTCTGTTGAAGTGTACGATTACGTCTGTTAGGCCACATCTTTAATGGCATTTGACCGAAGTGTCTAATTGGTCTGAATTAAATCAAAATCCATAATCTCCCATTTTAATATTTAAAATATTATGTAACTTTCGAAAGAGGTGGCAGATTTGCCACTGCAATGTGAAGTATTTTAGACCCTGAGACCTCGGACTGAAGCTTGCATTTTCATAAACACTGAAGATGAGATATTCTGCTTCTAAGCAGATGAATGTTCATATATAAGTTTGCAGTAATCTTAGCACGCTTTTATTCATTCTTTTTTTAAACGAAACATGAAAGCAGTTGTAAAATATCAACTTTTTTTTAAATCCCATGGATCACCCCCTCTACAACTAGAGCTGTAAGTCAAACATAAGGTTACATGTGATTCTGAGGAAACTATGTATAAAAAAACTTCCCCCAGCTATTTAGTAAACATTATAAAATGGAATAAAAGATGTAAATATAAAAATAGAAAATAGAAAAAGCAGTATCAAAACCTTCATTACATTGAGTAATCCTGGAGCAGGTTAATTTGAATAAGCAGATGCATCTCACGGAAGGACATTGACTTTGACTCTAGACTCTAGGCAAACTAGTTTAGTTGAAGACACCCGATCGGGTCAATTCAAGGGGATTTTGTTTTCAATTCTTCCGCTTTTTTTAACGTAATAGCTTAAGCTCTGATGTCGAAACAGGGTTAAAGCCAAGCAGATGCAACAACTGTTCTAACGGAAACCGCATAAAAATTTCTTTCCTAATGAATTTGTACTGAAGCATTTATATCTATTCAAGCCAATGAAACGTTCTCAAGTAAAAGGATGCATTCGATTCCACCGACTTGAGAGACGAGTATTTCGGTTGAGTGTTAAATTCGAAACTTTAAATCCGCCGCTTATTCACTTAGACTAAGTCGAGATAAGAAAAGAAGGGAACTATTAGTCTTTGGCTATAAGCCGCCAAATTAATTGGCAGAAGTTTTTGCCATTCCGACAAGAGGAAGCGCTTTACATCAATTTAACTGCTATCGGGAGATTTAGTTCGAAGAGATTACGACGTGTGTTCAAAAGTTTTTGAAGTTTTATCTTTTTTTTTTCGTTGAATTTGTTCGAAACATAAGGGGTTTCAGTTAGATGCAAAGTATTTTTATTTATATGAAAAAACAAATGAAAGCAAGGAACATGGTTTGTTTACTATAATTTGGATCACTCGGTATACAGAGTGATGACACTGTTCCTTAAGTCAAACACTTGAATTTAATATTATACCAATATTTATATATTTTTGGCTGAATTTTCTTGGGTTTTAATCATTTATTGAATTAAAATGTATTTTTTTGGTTTATTTTTTACGTTTCATTTTAATTTTAACGTTCCGACCATGGTTTGACCTTTATCAGAAACTACAAAAGTTTTAGTTTAGTCAATCCGTTTTTAGAATCTTTATAGTTAAACGTATGTTTTTTTTTTGTTTTTTCGCGAGTTGTTAAGGCGATATGATTTCATTTGTCATAGTTATGGCTTTTAAGGCAATTTTCGAGATATTGATTTGTTTGTCCTATGTTGCATTGCAGTTGTTACAAGGAATTTCATAAACTATGTTACATTTTTTATTTCCTGGACTTTTTGTTTTCAGTCTAGTGCAGTTTGTTGATAAGATATTCCTTTATGACAAACCGTAATGTTATATTTTTTATATCTTTTGAAACTGCTGAGGGAGATCACTTACAAAAGGCAGAGAGAGTTATTTAAGTTGTTCTTGTTTTATGATTTTGAATTAATTGTAATTGAATTGTAAAATATATTTATTCTATCTTTGAATATTTTCTTTATTAAATTTTCCGAATAATTATTGATTTTTCGCTTTATTAATAGCTCATTCTCTGTACTTATGGTTAGACAGTTGTATAGCCTTGTCTGCTAATCCAACAATAACAGATTATTTTTGGGAAATGGGGTGACTAGAAAGAAAATCTAAATATCTGGAAGACCACGTTTTTTCCGTATACCATTCGGTTTTTATTTTACTATTTTATTGATGCAGCATTATATGCATCCAAAAAGTTAATTTTATTACCTTCTTAGGCTTCAATTGTAAAGTGTAGGTTTTTATGGTAGGTGGTTGGTATAAACAATTAATTCTTTAAATCATTTATCACCACAAAGGAGGGGGTGGTAATTAACTTTATAACTGACCACTTTAATTAGCAGACTAGGTTGTATTCATAGGGTGTAAATTGAAACATGTATTTTAGGTATTACGCACTTTAATAATGCAAGATTTTAATTTGCATTAAATATGATCAATATATAAATGGCTTTCTAACTACTTTCATGCATTCATCCTTTCACACATAAAACCAAATACTGTACGTCAGGTTAACTATTACTAAAGGTCTAACAAAACTTCTTGATTATTTAATTTAACATGAACTTCTCTCTTTACTGAATTTAATCAAACTTTCTATATTTCAAATGCAAGATTTTAATTTGAATTAAATATGATCAATATATAAATCGCTTTCTAACTACTTTCATGCATTCATCCTTTCACACATAAAACCAAATACTGTACATCAGGTTAACTATTACTAAAAGTCTAACAAAACTTCTTGATTATTTAATTTAACATGAACTTCTCTCTTTACTGAATTTAGTCAAACTTTCTTTATTTCAAAATTTCCGTACACACTAAATACGCTGTTGCTTTTCTTCTTCTACAATTCTCTCAACTTAACTTCACCACAGATACGAAACTTTATTCGAATCTTGAGCACAGGATAGATCTGTTTACTAGAATTCTCTAACCGCAATTTTACCTTCTTCTATCTTCAACAGGGGAGACGCTATGAGTTGTATTCTCTGGAGAAAATGCATTAAAATGCACAAAGATTCCTTAATTCATTGTTGAGAAAAGGGAACAGCAGATATTTTCTAAATATCTCTGCAAGCAAATGAGAAAACGACTAAATATCTTGGCGTCAAACAGAGCTACGACTCTTAGATGCTTTACGAGTGAACGATTGTACTGCACTAAATTGATTTTTCCCTACCGTTCAATAGAGTGGAAATTGCGCGTGATGCCGTTGAGAGGGTAGAAAAATGTTCTTTCTTTATTTGACATTATGTTGTTTACCTAACATTGACGGAGACAAAAGTATATTAAATTTAAACGTCTAAAAACGTTTTCCTTGACGGAGAGTGACAGCATGCTTTCCAGCGATTGTTTCATATTGTCACGAATTGTATTTTTTATCGGTGACGACACGCCTTACTGAGCGTGTAGGAGAGTAACTCAGATTTAGGAACGCACTACGTCAAGTTGAGAAGAGATAATAAAGGAGACACATCGATAAAAACAATAACAAGTTTATTTACAAACAAACTTAACAACGGTTAGATTGTATACTAATAAAGGCGTGTTTAAGATTATAGATGAATTAAGAGTTTACACTATACCCAATTAATATGAAATGCATGTCTTCTCGAGGGAGGCTTAGTTCAAAGTTTGTCTAGCAAGCGACGTCACTATTTTATTAATAAAGTTTATGTGAGCGGGTTGTCTTTTATTTAGGTATTTGTTCTGATATTTATAAGGTAAGACTTTTAAGTTTATCACAAATTGCTAAGGCACTTTCACTACTTTTTGAAACTCCCGAAAAACTATTCCTTCACTAGAAGTTCTGATACTTCATAAATTCGACTCTCTCTATACTTTTTAGTAGCCCCCAAATGCCGTATATCTATGCATACGTTCACCCAGGTTAGGTAAGGACCTGACAACCTTATACCTGTGTATAAGTGTTCTCAGTTATGGGGGTTGTGGGATAGAACAACTAGAAGTGGACGTACCTGTGTACTGTCCAGCGACCAATTGAGCGGTTTGAGAGACCCGAAAGTCTGATTAACTCGGCGTTTGCCTGCGTATTTATATGTTACAAAATACTGATGGCTGCATCATTAAGGATCAAAGTCGCTCCCGTCGACCGCTCAAATTGTTTATAATTAACAGTGAATGTTTATATAACATTTTTCAAGTTCAAGTTCAAACTTGCGACTGGGTGATATTTAATTAATGATTTTAATTAGTTCACAATATAATGGAATTTATTCTGCCGAAAATCCAGGATCGGACTAAAGAGTAACTGAAATACAATACTTTAAATGCACAAATTGCTATTTACCTGGGGAGAAATAAATCTATTTGGGATTTAATTATGGCTCAATCATATTACGAATATCACCAAACTATACGGTGAAAAGTGACAAGTTAATACAATTGTTGGGAGTTTCCCCAGCAGTAGAAATTGAATTTTTTTTAAATGATTTCTATTTGATTTTTAGGAACTGTCGGCAACATGTCTATAAAAAAAACTACTTCCAACTCTATTTTTTAAAACGCTTTCTTCCAAGTCTCCCATGATAATTTGTGCAACTACACTTGATATTGAAGATCCCATAGCAGAGTCTTCCATTTGCTTATAAATTTGATATTCGTATAAAAGATTAGTTGAGTTTAGTGTACGTTCGATTGCGTTTTTGTGAAATATCCGTCATTTTTTAAATGTTTTCCCATTTTTTTTTTATGATATTCGTGGCCAGGGCGATATGCACGTTCATATAGAGGGAGATGACATCAAAGAAAATTTATGTATATTTTGAAAATGTAAAGCTAGAACGAAAATACCAACCGGGATGTGGCCAATCAAATCCCATCATCCTCGTCCAAGCTGGAGAATACCGAACTACAAAGTCTGAAGCTAATTATTGACAGTTTGTAACAAGCGGGGCTGCATTGTATTAGCAGGCAGGAATGTCAAACTGGGGAGAGCAGTTTGATTACGGCGTGTGTCGCCCCCGCCATTCCGAGTTGCCACGGGATGTGGACCATCAAATCACATCATCCTTCTACAGGCTGGAGAACACCGAAGAAAAAAAGTCTGGAGCTGATTAATGACAGTATGTGACACGCGGGTATGCATTGTATTAGTAGGCAAGAACGCCAAACTGGTGAGAGCAGTTTGATTACCGGGAGTGACACCCCCGCCATATCGAGTAGCCAGCAGATGGAGGCCCATCAAGTCCAATCGTGTCCTTCCAGGCTGGATAACACTAAAGTACAAGTTCTGCAGCTGATCACTGGGGAGTGACCCAACAAAATCCATTTTCACTCCTTTCAGACTTGGGACCACCAAAGGGATAATTATGAGGCAGATGCTTCCAGTGGAAATGGCCCTAGGTGGTAGATGCATAAGCCCACTCGCATCGTCCGGTGAGGGACAATCCCACCAGGACTGGGAAGCGTTAAGTGGTTTTTCCTAATCACTTTCACAGGCAGCAAGCATACCGAACCACCTTAGAATAGATTTCTACAACATAAGGGACCTATATACAATCATCAATTCAGTACAACAATATCTACAAACAAATGGTACCACACATATTAGCCCTTACACAAACAAAAGTATTGCCACGCGCTTTTCTTTAATAAAAGAAACTGTGATTTTTATTGCTTTTTTTTTATTTAATAAAATAAATTATGAATTAAATTGTACGTTGGTAAATAGCTTGTGGAGCTATGACGAGTTCCACCAATAATAAGAGTAAACCACCTACCCGAATCCGACCAGATCTCCTTCACTATAATAGACACTGGGAGGGATCAAGACGTAGAGTCCTGCAGCAAGTTGTTTAGCGTGCGTGCAATTCGCCGCGGCTCCGACGTGTAGTTCGTTTGGGCGCCACTAACTTCGAGACGGACCGAAGTAGAAGTCCCCGCGCTGTTCCCGGAACTTGCTGCAAGACCCCAGGTAAAATTTGCTCCGAATTTTCCGCAGGTACAGTATCCAAGGCGCGACTGGTCGCGGCGGCTGGTCGCGGCGTTTAGCGGCTGCCTATAGACGCCGGGGTTCTGATGGTGTTCAAGACGCGACCACTCGTCGCGGCTGGCGTTTGTCCGTCTGCAGTTGCGATCAAAATTTCAAACATGGTGGACGCAAAGGTGCAGGCGTGTGTTATAAACAATAATGCAATAATAATTATTCAGTGTTTACTAGAAAAAGAGGAGAAAGACGAGTTAATTGTAGTTGCGAGTAATAAAAGGGGCAAATGTAGTTTGCTATTTCAAAATCGCGATAGTTGCGAGTAAGAAAAGGTGTAAATGTAGTTCGCTATTTCAAAATCGAGAAAGTGAAGGATACTTCCGAATCTCCTCAATTAGTCGCTCTTCATCATCATAGGAAAATATATATCCGTAAATCTTGCTCGTTGTGATCGTAAAGGTGCGTATCCACCAAAAAAGCATTGGGATGCAAACGTTTGTAACTGTTTGCAATTCTATTGTTGACATTCGTTTCCACCAGCCAATTATTCGCAAACAACTGTACATAAAAAAGCAAAGCGCACACATAAACAGCAAATCCCTTTGATGTAACGACACCTTTAGGAACACGACCAAACGATTGCAAACGTTTGTGTATGCACGTGATATATGTTTCCACCAAACATATACTTTGCAAATATTTGCTAACAATCACAAATATTTTGCCGGCTTGGGGCACCTTAACTGCAACTGCGAAAATGCGAGAAATGATTGTCGGTAAAATTTCGGCTTATTTCGGGCGGAAACGAATCGCTGGCGGCCGCGACTGCACTGCTCTGAGAGCAGTCCGGCTGCAGCTCAAATGCAGCCGCCTCCGGCTGCCGCCTCTTGGGCACCAGTACAACAGTATCACCAGATGAACAGTGGCGCGGCCAGACGCCGCGGCCGGTCGCGGCGGCCGCAGTCGCGCCTTGGACACCGTACCTTTAAACTGAATGCTGGAAAAAAAATAACAACTAGACACACCAAATGAAACGCCGCAAATAAAATCAATTCGTACACTTCATTTCATAAAGAAAATAAAACTCTAAATGGGCCACTGACAAATCTTAAAAGTTTAGAACAACGTTAGAGTGATCACAAAATAGTGATAGTGAGTGATTCGAGCCAAACAATGGCTGAACTATCCAATATATAAAAAAACTCTAACAAAAAACTTGCTATGCTTAAAAATAGTTCTTGGTGATCACCAAAAAGGGGCGCTCTAAACTAATCACTAAAATAAGGAGCGCAAAACAAGTTGTCCCAAAACACCAGGGAATAACACCAAACAGTTAACTCTATACTATTCGGGTACTTAACTTATCTCTGGATTGGCTAACGTCCTAACCCCAAAACACTCCGGACACTCCGGAAGAACTAGGCCCTACACAGCGGGCAGGTACCCCAAATGCTGCGTTTTCTCAAGTGATGAGGCGCCTAACTCCTGGTCAGGATTTTGGCCCCTGGGGTGCGGCCCTATGTACATAGACGGAGGGCACACTTAGACAATCCAACCAACAAAAAAAACGAGCAAACTGGCTGACTCTACACTTCATGACGCCGTTACGAATGGTAATAAATCCTCTATACGAGACTTCCGTACTTTAGAACACTACAGGCAATCCAAATGATTTTTGCCAAACCCAAATGGAAAACTTAGAGGTCAGTCGAACAAATCCGCCCAAACTACGTTGGCGAGAATAAACTTTTTCAGATCGATTTCCTCACCCGGCCTCTAAAAGTGGAAAGAAAACCGGAAACTTTTTCAACTCAAACCATCTCGCGAGCCCACGAGTCGTCGCAGAGATTTTTAGACCTTCCAAAACGCCGCGCCGTCGCAAATACCCAAACCCACGATCGTACCATGTACTGAAAAGCGGGTACTACCGGGGCTGGTCCAAACTTAACGACAAATATTATGATCCAAATCTGAACATTACAGTATGTTCTACAACAATAACAGTAAACTACCTCTACCTCGGTTACGACCTACACTCCCGATTCCGAGATAAATTCGGAATATGCCTTTTTATCCGAAGCGACCTTTCGTGTCACCTCGAGGAAACATTCAAACCAAGCAACCTTAACGTCATGTGGCTCAAGTTTACTGCCAAGGGATTAAGCATGTTCATATGTTGTTTATATCGCCCTCCGAGCGATAGAGCCTACCAAAGCTCTTTTATAACACTTTTTGATACAATACACGTCGACCACCCCAATTCAGAAATAATCGGTCTGGGAGATTTTAATGCCCATAACACCAACTGGCTCAAACATCACAACAAGACCGACAATGAAGGTAGAGAAGCAGAAGCATTTGCCATCAGCTGCGGGCTTACTCAACTTGTAGACGAACCAACTCAGATCTTAGAGACCGTTGAATTTGCCGCCCTCCTGGATCTTTTTCTAACCACAAATCCTGAGTAGTACACAATTACAGTTGGTCCGCCATTAGATACTTTCGACCACAAAACCTATTACAACGGTTTTTGTTACTGCCACTCTAACAGGAGGATCCGCCATTTAAATCAGAAAAAACCTTTACCAACCATTGAGACTTATCACCGCAAACAAGAGCAAATTACAACAATAAATCAAGATCTGGAGAAAGTTCGGACCTGGGGCGACAGGAACTTGGTCCAGTTCAATGCAGCAAAAACTCAAGCTGCCACGTTTACCAAGGAAGCCAATACGGCGGGCCCTGACATCATTATGGCAGGATCGACCATTCCTTCATCCTCGTCAATCTGACTGCTGGGTGTCTCGGTCAACAGCAATATGTCTTGGCATGACGACGTTGCTAACATCGCAAAATAAGCCTCGCAGAAGCTTGGTGGGCTATTTCGCAACAAAAAACTGTATACACCGCAACAGCTGCTCTTGTTCTACAAAGCGCAAATAAGACCGTGCTTGGAATATTACTCACCTAAGCACACCCTAAAGTTGCTAGATTCCATTCAGAAGAGAGCCGTGCGTCTCGTCGGCGACCCGGAGTTGACCCGGGATCTGGATAGTCTGGAACACCGTAGACGTGTGGCCAAGATATCCCTGTTTTACAGATATTTTCACGGCAGATGTTCTCAGAATTTGGCCAGCATCATCCCGCCTCCAGCAACGCCTGCCAGACACTCGCGACAGACGGCAAGAGCGCACCCGTTCGTTGTACAAATGGAAACACCTAGGGAAAGGAGTCCCTGGCGCACTGCATCAGTGTGAAACTCACTCCCAGGACATATTTTTCCCTCTAATTACAACCTACAACTATTCAAGAATCATATCAATCAACATCTTCGCACTCACACCGCTTGTCGAGTGCCATAGGATCTCCTTTTAGCGTGTGTGCCACTGCCATAAAAAAAGATCACGTAGTGTCCAAATATTTTTTACAACTGTAAGATTATTAATAACAGAAACAATGACATCATTAAAAAGTTTACCTGATGAACTTAATAGCGTTGAATTCGGATGAAAACAAATCTTGCCAAATGAAGTGCTTAACCAATTTAAAAATCAAAATACTGTTAAAATATAAAATTAAAAAACCAAGACAAAATACAGAATCACATTTAGAACAAGAAATTGACTCTAAAAGAACACCACTATGGGTTAAAAACCTTATTAACAAACAAATTCCTCATTATGCATTAAATGAGTTGGGTTTGGGTCCAAATTTAGTCATTGAACCGCAAAATAAAAGTCCACCAACCAATACAATTTTATGTAATATTGAGACTAGTATTAGCTATTTGGAAGGTGCGGAGAAAAACCAATTTACAGCAAAAACATGTAATATTATAACCAATTTCCAAAATAAACTAGAATGTCAACATAATAAAACTGATAATTATCTCACAAAAAATGTTAAAAAACTGAAAATTTCCTCAAACTAAATTCTTATTTAAAAATTCTAAAACCAGATAAACTACACTGACAGTGATTATTCTCAAAGAAATATCACAAAAAAATTAAATATCTTCTAATTGACAAATAAACCTATAAGCAAATTATATTAGATCCCACAAATCAACACCAAAATAGAACAACAATTTAATGGACACTTAGGATCTCTCCAAATATAGAAAAAATCTGAAAGTTTGAAATGCAATACCACCAAAAAATTATGGGCTTCCAAAACTACATAAAGACCATCATGTATCCAATCACCATTCAATACGTTATTGACGTTATAAGGAGAACGTGTATTTTGTTATTTATTATCCCAGCGCTTATCTTGCAAACTATGCATTTCCAGGCCCATATTCATATGAAAAGTTTTACCAATATTTGAAATCGCTATACGGGTTTAAAGTTTGGGAAACTTATGATTCACTTACACTATATTTATCTTATGCTTCGCTAAATTTTGTTAAGATTAAAATGTTGGGGAAAAACAATAACAAAGAAGTTTTCCATGCGTTATAGATTTCTTAGATGCAAATCTTATGCCGTCCTTAGATTTAAAGGGAATAAAATAAATAATGGCGAATATTTTAAAAATTGTGTCGGTGTAATCTAAAAATATTTGAGTTCTGAAGTTTTAATTAGCAGAACTAAAACATCACTGTTTTCTTCTGGATTGACATCTTCTGCTTCTTGAAGATGGGGGGCCTCAGCTGGCATATCTTCTAAGTCAGCATCATCACATTCATTCCCATATGTTATCTTCAACGGAAGACATTCTGATGTAGTTGGTGCAATGGAAATCTTCGATGGGTCGTCTGAAAGCTAGTTTTCCAAAAGCACAACATCCCTGGCTATTTTTAGACTATGTTTACTTTGGTCTAATAGCCTGTATCCAGCACTTGTTTCAGAGTACCCGACAAAAATATACTCTTTACTTTTGTCGTCAAGTTTTTTTTTCTTTTTACATCGGGTATATGAACATAAGCTCGACATCCAAAAATCCTCTGATGTTTCAAGTCTACCTTTTTGCCGGTCCATTTCTCTTCAGGAGTTTCACCACATATTTTTTTAGTTGGTGAACGGTTCAAAAGATAAACTGCTATATTGGCAGCTTCTACCCACATCTGCTTCGGACTATTTGAGTCGATGAGCATTGAACGTGCTTTTTCGAGTATGATTCGATTGTAGCGTTTAGCCACTCCATTTTGCTGTGGAGTGTAGGGTATTGTTTGTTTATGTTTGATTCCCCGATATTTGAGGAATCTCCCCAAACGCTCGTTGCAGTATTCTCCTCCATTGTTGGTTCTCAGAATTTTTATTTTTCGTTCTGTTTGGTTTTCCATCATGGAGCAGAAGTTTTTGAGAATTTCTTGAACTTCACTTTTATGTTCTAGAAAAAAACAAAATACCTTTCCTTGTGCTGTCATCAATCAGGGTAAACATGATTCCACTTCCATAGGCCCTACAAGGTCTGAATGGATCAAGTCAAGTTTATTTTGTGTGACTTGTTTATCCTTTTTATACAGGAAAAGTATCCTGGCCTGCTTACCTTTAATGCAACTTTCACAGTATTCTGGATTTTTATTTTCGTTGTACAAAACATCAGTGGCCAAACCATTTTTCAACAACGCCATGCTATAGCATCTGAGAATCTAGAGTTCGCGATATTCGCAAACACATTCATGACATCTAGTTTATACAAGATATTCACATTTGCAGCAGTAGTTACAGGTTCTCCCTTAATACTACAGTTACCTGCACTACAGTTACCTGCACACAATGTCCCTTTGAAACCATTTCATTCACTGACAACAAGTTCACTGACAGATTTGGTACATATTACATTTTTTGATATATGCTGCACAGTTCCATTGTGTTTCAACTTCACAATACTATTGCCAGTTCCACTCACAGACAGTTTAGCATTATTTGCCACGAATACCTCCTGCCCCGAGTCTTCACCCGTTAGGTTGGAAAGAAGTTCTCTGTTTCCAGTCATGTGGGAAGAAGCACTACTATTAACATACCAGGTTGTTTCATGTATACTATTGATACTTAAAGCTGTGGCGAATAAAGCTTTCCGTCCACCTTGGCTATTCTTATTTTTGTTTGCCTTTTCAGAAGTATCTGGAGGACCCTTCTTCATTTGAGGGCATTGATTTTTATGATGTCCTTTCTGTTTACAGCCCCAGCACCATGGAGATTTTTTAAAATTCTTTGCGACAAGTGCACTGTCACCAGTATGTTTGCTATTCTGCCATTTTTTGTCCTGCAGTAATTTCGTCTTAACGAAGTCCGACGTTATGTCCACACTTTTCCAGTGCCATAACCATTGGCTCGTAGTCCACTGTCAGTCCCTGCAACATGATAACGCCCAAAAAAATTAACATCTAGCGGTTTTCCAATTGGTGAAAGTTTTTGGGACAAAGACATGACTTCGTTGACATACCCACTCTTCCATTGTGCCAACATTCTCTAACTTTATGGAGCACAAATTCCTAAGTAGACCCACCTAGTCGATTATGAAGTCCTTAGCCTTTAAATGATTTTTCAAGAGCTTTCCACGCTTCGCTCGCAGTTTGCGCTTGCATCACATGAGGAAACGTCGACTTGTCAAGGGAAACAATTATTTTTGAAAGGGCTTTCCCATCACGACGCGCTCTTGTATTATCATCCACCGTAGGCTCCCACTGTCCAGTTATACAGTTCCACAGTTCGTCTATCTTTAATAACGCACTTATCTGGATTTTCCAGTCGCTATAATTCTCAAGGCCTTTAAGTTTTTCAACACTCATTCCTAAATTTAAACTTTCGTTTACCGCCATTTTATTTTTCTATTACGACGACGAAACAAACGCACAACCTCTTATAATACCGAACTGTCGCGCTTTATTAAACCACTCTTGCAAACCCTGGACCCATAACCTGTCACAATTTGACGATGCAGGGAATGAGTGTTTAAGAAATAACACAAAAAGTCAATTGAACGAATGTTTACTGCTTGTAACTAATAAAGGAATACAACGTGCTATGCCTATAGAATCTTAACAAACGACTAAACTACTATAAGTATTTTCGTATGGTCACACACCGAAAAAAGTGTAACATAATCCGATTTCGTTCAGCGAAGCAATTAAGATAAACTATATGCTGAAGTGTGCAGGCACCATTCTTATGTAATTTATTACCTATAAGAGAAACCATAAAGCATCGTAATATTGGAATATACAACAGATTGTTCCATATCTACGCATCCACACTTGATAATTATTCTGAAGAAAGTCTCTTACTCCCAAAATATTACAGTGATGTGCTCCGTCTTGTTGCCAAATTATATTTTGCCGGGTATTTCATCGATAAATCATTCAATTTCATTTTCCAAATCTTCCAGATATCTTAACTCATTTAAGGTGCCACGGATAAAAACTAGACCTAAGACTTTATGCCCCAAAATGCTGCACTGAACTATTGAGTCACGTCCTTGAAATTCAATTGGCTTAACAGATTGACTAAATATGCTAGTTTTCCTATTATATTTACCGACAGTGACATCTCCTCATCGGTCCACAAAATCTTATTGAAATAATTTGGATCTCGATTAAAGCTTCCTCTTATAATCTGAACAAATTCGTGTCTTCTTTGTTTTTGTTCGTCGATAATAATAATTTTAAAATTATGGTATTCGTATTGATTTAAAGTTCACTGCACTATTCCATAACTAACTCTTTTGTTTCGTGGTCCATACCTTATATCTCAAATTCAGCCTCTGCTAGGTTTTCTTGGATTTTTTTTTTAGAAATTAAGCAACATAATAAAAACCCGGTCTTCGTTCCTTTGTTTTGTCCTTTTCTTATTAACTACAGATGCTGGTTCTTGCAATAACTTCCTCGTATTAATTATAGTTGGTACAAATGGTACTCTCCAACATTCTAAGCATTTTCCCGATACCATTATCGTGTTTTTGTAGCGTTATTATCACTCTTGAAATAAATCTACTATTTTCAACCTTTCAAAAATCGATTTGCTCATTTTGTTTGTAGAAACTAAAGATGAATTAGTATATGAGATTCAGACATCAAAGCCATGTCAATTGAAAAGTAAACTTTTTCTCCAGGTAGCAGCAGACACCTAAATAGGTAAGCAATAATTATATCGAATATTTCCCTCATGTATAAAAAATCCCATTAGAGGAGTGCAATTCTCGGAGAATTACAGCGATAATTGCACCATAGAAACCGAAAGAGCACAGCGATAATTGCATCGTACGTATCTATGGTAATTCCACTGAAAATTTGACAGCACAATTTGTAAAAAACGTCAAAGTCTAGTGAATATATAGCTATTGATAAAAATGTCTCGTTTCGGATTAAAATAAATCGTATTTTTGCATCTCTGTACTTTGTTTACAGTTACATGTACGTTTTTGTATTAAAAAAGAATAAAAATGTATTTTTTTAAAACCATGTCCTAATTCGGGAAATATTCCCCCGAATTACACTCGTGCATCAAAATAACCAGAAAATTTTGCATTCGAGCGTGTTGTCTTAGAAAAACTGCATTCGGTCATTTTCATATTTTGGAAAAAGAGCCCTCCACCTTCGGTGTCGGGCTCTTTCTCCAAAATATGAAAATGAACTCATGCAGTTTTTAGACAACACGCTGTCATGCAAAATTATCGGTAATTTTGGTGTACTTGTGCAATTACTTCCGAATATTTCCCTCATGTATAAAAAATCCCATTAGAGGAGTGCAGTTCTCGGAAAATTACAGCGATAATTCCACTGTAGAAACCGAAAGAGCACAGCGATAATTGCATCGTACGTATCTATGGTAATTCCATTGTAAAATTACGATGACAGCATTTATAAATAACGTCAAAGTCAAGTCAATATATATTAAGTATTAAAAATGCCTCGTTTCGGATTAAAAAAATTGTATTTAAAATTTTTGTGTCTCTTTACTTTGTTTGCAGTTACATGTACGTTTTTGTATTAAAAAAAGAATAAAAATGTATTTTTTAAAACCATGTCTTTATTCGGGAAATATTCCCCCGAATTACACTCGTGCATCAAAATAACCTTATAATTTTGCATTCGAGCGTGTTGTCTTAGAAAAACTGCATTCGGTCATTTTCATATTTTGGAAAAAGAGCCCTCCACCTTCGGTGTCGGGCTCTTTCTCAAAAATATGAAAATGAACCCATGCAGTTTTAGACAACACGCTGTCATGCAAAATTATCGGTAATTTTGATGCACTTGTGCAATTACTTCCGATTATTACCCTCGCATTAGTTTCGACCAATCACAATAATTAATGCTTGCGCTAAAAACGGTTTTTAAGTGGATAAATATGTGATAGGATCTGTCGGGGATTTTCCTTATTGACAACCAAAAATCTTATTTTTTTTGCGTGTAAATATAAATTGCCTAGAAATGGGAAATACGTTCTAACCCTTTCGTACTTTGGTAATCATTTTGTGGAAACCGTTGTGATGACCATAGCCAAGTATCAAAATCAGTCAAAACAAATTAATCGAACGTTGTAGGAAAGACTAATAATTACAAAATAATTCGAAACGCACGCCTGAACTAACACAAGCGAATAACTATAAATAAACAAATTGCCGGGAATGAGTGTATGCAAACATCGAGTTCTCATAAAGCAAAACCATTCACGTTGTTTGTTCAAGGGCCACGTTTATGCCTTCGAAAGTCCACCTGACAAGATTCCATCGATGGAGTCGATTCCTGTTAAATTCGACACAATGCACTGCATCTGAATCGAACTCGACTGTTAAGTGATAATCAAATTCCGGAATTATTATTATTTCAAGCTAAGAGTTGAAAAAATGACTCTGGCCCCTAGTTAATGTTAAAGAGACAGACATACGCTTTGCCACTGATTTCGCTGAACGTTGTGAGGTCCGATATTTTCTCGATCGGATTAAATGTCCGCGGAACAAACCAGGCCAATGATAGCTAAGACTACATTAGTGTATTGAATGAGGAAAATCAATATTTATACAACGTGATTTGGATGTATGTTTAGAAAGGTTATATTGTAACAGATATAAAGACATAAGAGGTATATCAGTAACTAATAGCTATATTTAACTTTATACATCATATTCAAAATCACTGGTAAACAAAACTGCTTTAATAATATTTCTCATATATGCTGTTATCCAAATCAAGTGCACTTAATTATTTGTTTACGTCTGCCTTAGAAATTGAAGTTTCTACCTGGAAAACTCGCTCTGAAATTGGAATATTGCATACGCTTTGCCCAAAATGCTTTGCACACGGATATGAATAATTTTTATTTGGTTCTGTCACAACGATAAAATCCAGAATCCTTTAGGGGACACGTTCAACGTCTATAATTTCAGTTGATTGGTGCTCAAATTTGCTAGCCCTTCAACAGATAGGAACCAAGTTCAATTTCAGAAAAGAGAGAATTATCGGTTTCGTCTGCTTTTATGGACCAGAACAAGAATTTTCTTCTAGCATGCAGCAGAAAAACCAGGACCAATGCTCGGAGAACTGTATTGACCATACATCAGCAAATACATTTTCTGACACAGAAAACACCGTGCAAAATGCAGTGATTCCTGGTGTAATCTTGAAATTTTGCTCCAACCTTACAACTAACATTAAATATTAGTTCCTTTTTGTCATTAGTCCAATTTTTATAATAAAAAAACAAGTTACACAAGTAAATAAAAATTCGTGTGTGTTATTTGCAGTCGTCGAAATAGCTTAATGAAAAACTCCTTCGAAAACCTCTTTGCACACTCGTTCGACTATGTGGGTCCCCCTATTGGCCCGCGCTAGCAAATTGTCTCACTCGTGTGCAAAACCCGTTTTCGAAACTTGTTGTTTAATATACTACTTTTTAGGTCAAATTCAAAGTAGAAGAGAGTGAGCATGAAAGAGCCGTGCTATGAAGGAGCCATCCACCATCGCACTAAAACCGCCGCAAAATGGTACAATGTTTTGTACCAACTCTAGTAGCCGTTTATCCACAGAAGTGTAAAATAAATCAGCGAGTAGAGTACCGACATCGACAGGTTGATTTGCTAAAGCTATTAAAAATAAATCGTGCCATGTACTATTCAGTTTTGTGGTCTCGCTGATTTTATGAACTCCACTTCTAGTGTTTTATCGAATATCTGTAAGTAATAACTTTAATATTAAAGCATGCATGAACTGCATTTAAGCAGAATAGTCAGGTTAGGATAGGTTATGATTCCTACATACACTTGCATTGAATCAACCCCATTTATTTGTGTAACCTACCTTAAGCATCGGGTGCTAATTCCGTATCACTCTCTGTTAATTGCTTATATGCCAGGTTTACTCGACGGATTCAATTTTTTTAAAGGCGTGGGTCTATGTCTAGTAAATGTATCAAGGCAAAGTTAATTTTGCAAGTTTCAGTTATAGGACAAATTACTGCCATGAGCTTTACAGCCAATTACAATAAAATAAATCAATCACTTATTCTAACTCTAACAAAATGAGTTCTCTACTTGAGATAATATCAGCTATAATAAAGATAAAACTAGTATTTCTACAGCAACGTCAACAACTATGAAAAGATGCAGAAATATGTATGATGCATGAAATTTGATAACCTGCTGCCTTTAGTTCGATAAGCAAAATAGCCAGATCAATAAAATGAAAACGAGAAATAACGATAATATAAACGATATACATCAAACGACCTACAATCGTATAACTATAAAACCATCGATCAAAATGATATATATTGATAAAATATATGCTATATACGAGGCAAACGACCTACAGTAATTAAACTATAAATTCATTAATTATGATGTATGACGATAATATCTATAATAAAGGTCCTTAAAACAAAAGAGAATCTACTTATTTGAAGTAGTTTTGCAGTCACTAGCGTTTCCTGTGAAGGTACGTCTCCACTATGTGGTCGTATCACCTTAACAAAGAGGCCGCTGCATAGTTAACCGACGCCAGAGCTAGTTTTTATAGTATTTTGAAAGACGGTTTTAATGTATTTGTTTCCAGAAAAATAAAATCTGATTTTAAATTTTCTATATGATATAACCCATTACTTAAAAATATGATTATAGAAAACAAGGAAGGTTTTACTAAATATAAAGTAAGCAAGTGTATTTTTTCAATTCAATTCAATAAAGCTTTATTGTCATAAATTTACAATTCAATTGACAAAGCAAAGTCTTGTGCTACGAGCTCGAAGATATAGGCAAAAGCAACTTATTTGATGATTTTACAGTGAAGATACTTCTATACAATAAAAGTTACTTAACTATATCACATGATTTCAAAATCTCAAAATGCTCTACAAAGCGCAAATAAGACCGTGCTTAGAATATTGCTCACATACCTGGGGTGCCGCACCAAAGCACACCCTAAAGCTGCTGGATTCCATACAGAAGAGAGCAATGCGTCTCGTCGGCGACCCGGAGTTGACCCGGAATCTAGATAGTCTGGAACACCGCAGACATGTAGCCGAGATATCTCTGTTTTACAGATGCTTTCACGGCAGATGTTCCCAGGATTTGGCCCGCCTCATCCCGCCCCTGGCAGCTCCTGTCAGACAGTCACGACAGACGGCAAGAGCGCACCAGTTCGTCGTACGACTGGAAACTCCTAGAACATCGCTTTACAAGAACTCCTTTGTCTGGCGCACTGCATCACTGTGGAACTCACTCCCAGAACATCTGTTTCCCACTAGTTACAACTTACAAATATTCAAGAGCCGTGTCAATCAACATCTTCGCACACACACCGCTCGTCGAGCGCCATAGGGTCTCCCTTTAGTGTGTGTGCCACTGCCATAAAAAAAAATATTAATAATTGGACAACAACTACAGACGTGTTAATACTAGATGAGTATAAAATAATTAAAAGAAAAAAAAACTAAAATAATAATAAAATTTTGTATAAAATATATTTACATATCGGATTGGATGGGGTTAATGAACATATAAAATGAACAAACAAAATAAAAGGAACCAAAATATGCTAAAGTAATATTTGGCCTTGATAATGCTGAAAGTTCGCTTAAAACCCGCAATTCAAGTAATTGTCCCCGGTATAGAAAGCGCACACAGCCAATAGATCACAACATTTAACTCTAAACCTTTTTAAATTAGGTTCAAGTTTTATGTCTTGGGGTAAATGAATATAAAATTTAATCCCACTGTATATAAAGGACCGATGGATCATCGCAATGTGTGGTATTGAAAGTCTGATATTGTTACCCTGAGGAGTCAGATGAATGTCTTGGTTGGGAGAGAACCTCGACAAGTGCCTTTTTTATCAAGCATACAGTTTCAAGAACGTACAGACAAGGGAGCGTCAGTATACTGTTTTGTATAAAAAGTGGTCTGCAACTGGTTCCTGGAGGGACCTGACACAGAAGACGAAGTGCTCTCTTTTGCATAACGAAAACCTGCCGAAACAAACACTTTGTGAATGCTCCCCAAAACGGTAAGCCGTACCGAAGGTGTGACTCCACCAGCGCAAAGTATGTACATCTGGCTATTTGTCTGCCTAGCTCCAAGGAAGTGATTCGCACGCAGTATGCGCCAGATGCAAGTTTCGTTGTAAGTTGCGAAATGTGGCAATCAAACTTTAAGTTTGAATCAACACTGAGACCTAGAAACTTAACGCTAGAGGTACTATCAACTATATGGTGTCCAATGGCAATCCCTTGAAGTATAGGATTCTTAAACGTAACAATGTGGGTCTTGGAGATATTGAAACATAAACGATTAGCATTACACCATGTCATCACCTTCGAGAGGTCAGAATTAATTCGGGAGCTGAGCCTCCAAACATCACTGTCTCTCCACAGAATTGTGGTGTCATCTGATCCTTGATGTATAGCAAAAATAGGATGGGTCCCAAAACTGATCCCTGGGGCACTCCACAAGTTATATATATCGCACTAGATACATCCTCCCCCACAGAAACAGACTGAGTACGAGCCGACAGGTATGATCTGATCCACTCCAGTGCCACCACCCTAAAGCCGCAGACAGAGAGCTTTCTCAGCAGTATTTCATGACTTACGCAGTCGAAGGCTTTCGACAAGTCACAAAACACTGCCGCAGACGCCTCACCCCCGTTCAGACCAGCCAACAGTTCCTCCAGGAAAAAGAAAATTGCACCCGAAGTATTTTTTTTAGATTGAAATCCAAACTGTTTAATATTAACAGTGTCATTGGCCTCTAAGAAATTGACCATCCGTTTTTAAACAAGCTGTTCTATCACTTTAGAGATGGTAGACAAGAGCGAAACTGGACGAAAGTTAGAAGGATCACTAAAGTCGCCTCCCTTGTGAACGGGAATTATCCTTGCGGACTTTAAACAGTCTGGAAAATATCCTGATTCGAAAGAGGAATTAACAGATTTAGCAAAGGCCACTAATGCTTCATGAGGAAGTTCCTGGAGAATCCGCAAAGACAGCCCATCCTCACCCGAGGAAGATTTGTTCTTGATGACGGATAGAATGCTCCTTATCTCCTGTGGGTCCGTTGGAGATAGAAAGAAAGAGTTAGACACACGCAAATTAGACAGATATGACAAAGGATCGACGGGCGTGTTAATATCTTTGGTAAGATTTAAGGCAACAGAGGAGTAGAACTCATTTAAATCATTTGGATGAAGTTTAGATTCATGATGTTTATGTCTGAAGCGACCAGTAAGCTCATTCACGATCCTCCAAGTTTCACGGTGTTTACTTCTTGCGTTATTCAATCTGGAGGAGTAAAATAATTTTTTTGACCTTTTTAAGACACTTGTAAATTTTGCGGTATGCACAATAAAGCTGCGTCAGGAATGATTGAGAGGCAAAGTGCTTTCGAAGAGTATTAAGACATCGTAAATTATCTGCAGATACACGTATACCATTTGTAATCCACCATTTCTTAGTTTTGGGTTTGATAGTACGAAAAGGGAAAGACATATTAAACGCTTCACATATTTTTTTTATAGAAGAGAGTAAGGGTGTTGCCATTTTGCTGCCAATCAATGGAGTTAGAAGTGTGCCTCAAAGAGTCAAAATTACGGCGACACAACGGCATGGTGGTCTGAGAGAGCAGCATCGATGACTCTACAATTCACCTCCTCCTGTAAGTTTGAGCAGATATAGTCGATGGTCGTCGATTGAAACATATTTGACATTTTGTAGTCCCAGGTCCAAATGTAAGGAACTCTCTAGGCTGTGTTATCAACAATATATTCATAGTACTGAGCAGCATTGAGCAGTATTGAGCAGCATATGGCAAATTTAGTTCCCAGTGAGCAAATTTTCATTTATGATGAGGAAGTAGCTCTGGTGAACAAGTATAATTATCTTGGTTATGAAATCCAAATCTCAAGAGACAACCAAACGTGTGGAATAGAAAGAAGAGTTACACCATCTTGGGCAGCCTATGGGAAGCTTGCGGAAGTATTTAAAACCGACATGCCACAATGTTTGAAGAGGAAGGTGTTTGATCAATGTGTGTTGCCGGTCATGACCTATGGAGCTGAAATCTTAACACTAAGCATACCAAGTCACAGATGTGGTTATCTAAATTCGCAAACTCAAGTGGAAGTGAGCTGGACATGTGGCACGAATGACGGACGAGAGATGGACGAAAAGGCTGCTCGAGTGGATAGAAGAACTAACTAACCCAAACTAACCCCCTACATGTTGGCCGGACGATCAAAAGAGATGTGCAGGCAACTGGATGCAAAGAGCTCAAGACAGGAATTAATGAGGAGAAATGAGGAAGGCTTATGTCCAGCAATGGACACAGAGAGCTGAATGATAATGATTGAGCAAAGTATACATAGTAATGTCAAGGCCTTCTGGAATTTTATTAAAAGTAAGAGTGATTGCAGGAGCATACCACAGGTGATGACACTTGACAGTGCAGAGTACTCTTTTGAATCTGGCTTTGTGGCTGCATTTGCGAATTACTTCTCTTGTATATGTAAACACTGTCACTGTCCCACATGAAAATGAAACTTACTACTCAAACACCACCTTGAATATTAGTTTCTACAATTTCAGTATTTTGGACGTATTGGCGTGACTAGATAAAATTGATTTAGATAAGGGACCAGGCCCAGATGGACTCACTGCTAAATTTTTAAAGGAATGTTCTTTTTCACTTTCAACGCCCCTCTGGTTAATTTTTAATAACTCTATGCCCAATTGGACTTTTTCCAGTTTCAAAAATATCTCCTATATCAAAAATAATGGAGTTACTGACTTTATGGAGGACTCTTTTAGAGATATTGTGAACTAATTAAAATCATTAATTAAATATCACTCTGTCGCAAGTTTGAACTTGAACTTGAAAAACGTTATATAAACATTCACTGTTAATTATAAACAATTTGAGCGATCGACGGGAGCGACTTTAATCCTTAATGATGCAGCCATCAGCATTTTGTAACATATAAATACGCAGGCAAACGCCGAGTTAATCAGACTTTCGGGTCTCTCAAACCGCTCAATTTAGTCGCTGGGCAGTCACGTCCACTTCTAGTTGTTCTATCCCACAACCCCCATAACTGAGAACACTTATGCACAGGTATAAGGTTGTCAGGTCCTTACCTAACCTGGGTGAACGTATGCTCAGGTATACGGCATTCGGGGGCAACTAAAAGTATAGAGAGAGTCGAATTCATGAAGTATCAGAACTTCTTGTAAAGGGGTAGTTTTTGGGGAGTTTCAAAAAGTAGTGAAAGTGCCTTAGCAATTTGTGATAACCTAAAAAGACTTACCTTATAAATATCAGAACAAATACCTAAATAAAAGACAACCCGCCCACATAAACTTTATTAATAAAATAGTAACGTCGCTTGCTAGACAAACTTTGAACTAAGCCTCCCTCGAGAAGACATGCATTTCATATTAATTGGGTATAGTGTAAACTCTTAATTCATCTATAATCTTAAACACGCCTTTATTAGTATACAGTATAACCGTTGTTAAGTTTGTTTGTAAATAAACTTGTTATTGTTTTTATCGATGTGTCTCCTTTATTATCTCTTCTCAACTTGACGTAGTGCGTTCCTAAATCTGAGTTACTCTCCTACACGCTAAGTAAGGCGTGTCGTCACCGATAAAAATACAAATCGTAACAATATTATAATTTCGAAGCAGCATGGATTTTCTAAACATAAACCAATTACTACCAATCGGTTGCTTTACACCGAATATATATCGGATGCCCTGGAGAAGGGCAATAGATCATCAGTTGCCTTTGAGGAAATTGTATGGTTATGGGGTTCCTGACGCTCTTTTGTAGTGAATCAATTCATATATTTCTGGTCGAACGCAAATTGTCAAATTAAAAAAAATCACTTCTTAAAATTCATAAGTGTTACTTCTGGGGTTCCTCAAGGGGCACATTAATGATATATGTTATTGTTTTTTATCTTCTGAATATATTTTATACGCGGAGAATATAAAAATTCTTAAAAGCATTAACAGTGACAGTGACATTCTGCAGTTTCAGGAGGGCATTGACAGATTCTGTGACTGGTGTGTTAGGAAAAAATGGTTCTTGATGTAAATGTAAATATATACAATTTTCTAAATCTCTTAACACGGTTCCTAATAATTATCAAATCAACAGATATGACATTCAGCGTGTCAATCTCATTAAAGATCTTGGAATATTTTTCGACTCATAGCAAATTCTCTCAAAAAAGAATATATACCACATCTGTCAAGTGGCGCTGCAAACGGATTCATTCTTTGAGCTGCTGGGAACACCGGAAGTAACGTCGCGAGAACTAAGGTAGCAAGAGTATCGATAATGCAGTAAAAGGAGAACATCGCACAACTGTATTTAGTACTATTTATAACGTTACATTTGTTGAGCATTTTAGAAATATCCTATAGTAATACCAACAACGTATTGCCGGGCACCTCGTTCACCATCCTCAAATTATATGTACGCATTTATCAAAGCGCTTTTTAAGGATGAAATACGAGGCATAAAACAGATATATTCAACAATATGTTATTCGTAGAATTATATTCGAACGTGCTTCGTAATATAAGCGGGGACTTAATAACCCGGAGAAAAAAGTCGTAATGCATGCCGAATTGGCTATATGTAAATCTGAAAAAGGTGTATTAGTTTTTTTAGTGTTTAAAATATGTCGGGTGAATGTGTGCCATGAAATCAGCGTTGGCGAACCAGGACCATGAAGTCTTAACAATGCCCTTCATAATTACGGCATAACATTGCATGAAATACCGATTACAAAAAAAAGTTAAGACATTTTCAAGCCGTTTCATTATCTTCGTCAAGCCGAAATGTCGAAATTACTTTTACTAATAATTGGTAAAATGAAAGTGATTGATATTATTGATGCTATGGCAAAATATTTTGCCACACGCTGTAGCGTGCATCTCCAATAATGCCTCGTTTGTCCATTGTTACATCATCTTGTGTAAAATTCGCTCTGGTTATAGTTATCGCCACTCTCTCATATTTTAAGGATCACAAAGGGCGTTTCTATATTGCGGCCGCATGAATCATAAGCTGTGACCTTATCCTAGCCACAAAATAAAGAAAAATTGCATGCGGCCGCCATAAAGTTAAAGAAGCATCGCACCGAAGGTCCTCCAGCGCGTTCCGCCCTGCGCCCCCGACCATAATAGGTCTCCCCCATTCCCCCATAAACTCCCCATTCGCAGTTTATTACATTATATCGCTAGATTTATTTTATACCGTTTAAAATCCCTTGGGTCTTTTTTTAAGCGTTTTAAAAGGATAAGCGGAACGTTTGTTTTGCTAAGTATATTAAATTATTTGTTCACTAATCTTTATAAATTTTTGTCTATATTATTAGAAAAAGTTATCATTTTTGACTAAGTCAAGTGGCAGGGCTTGGGTTTATAAACCAGCGTTTCTATTAGCCTAGGGCCGTTACTTTCACTTTTTATCTACCTAGTATTTGAATTATTACCGAAAATTTCCCGAAAAAAAAATTAAGCAAGGAAAATGTATAGTTATTAAAAATTTGTTGACATCCTGATTATTTTTGAAATTTTTTTTTGGTCAAAAAGTATATTTAGTCCTAATTTAAAACGTTGCATTGCAAAAGAATGTAAGGAACATACTAGACTAGCCGCTCGAAATTAAATGCCACAAAACGCAAAAAATCCTAAGAACAGTACATAAATATTTTTTAAGTTTCATGATATTAACAATCAAACCACTTTCAACTCCTAAGTTGATTCCAAAGCGAGGCAGTCCTCCAGACAAAGGAGTTCCGCAACAACGTCGTAGATGTTCGCAACTGAATCGTATGTTGATGAACAGCTTGTGACTGATGGGTGATTCTTTTTGGTGCAACTCTGGGTGGAATCATAAATGCCAGCTCGTTCTAACACCTTCCGTAGTAGTATTGATAGTAAAGAGATAAGTCCGCTACTTTTCTTCGATGTTCAACGCTATCAAGGTCTTTAGTCAACTCTGGGTCACCAACAAGACGGACTGATCTCCTCTATATCGAGTCCAATATCTTGAGCAAGTGTTTGGGTGCCGAGTTCCACACATAGGAACAGTATTCCAGAGATGACCTTATCTGGGCCTTATAGAGCAGTAAGAGCTGATGAGATGTAGTGCTCCTAGCTTTTATGCTGCTGCCTTGGCGATTTTGGTGACATGATTACGCCAAAACATGTTGTTTTCTACGTTGATGCCTAGCAAGCTTATGGATGAGGCCAGGGTCAGTGTTGTCCTGTCAGGTCCTGCGGTGTTTGCTTGTTTTGGAGAAGACAGCTGCTTGAGTCTTTCCTGCGTTAAACTGAACATAATTTTCACCACCCCTTTCCACGATGGCGTTCATAGCCTCATTGATGGCAGCAATCTGATTTTGCCGCTCGCGTCTGCAAAGTCGTTTGTCCAGTCTAAGAGATAGTTGATATAGAGCAGGAACAGTGTGGGAGATAACATACACCCTTGAGGAACCCCGGCATTGATTTTAAATTTGTCCGAGAGATGTCCATGAATAGCAATGATCAGCTTCTCCATGACTTTGGACATGACGGAACCAAAGCAATCGGACGGTAGTGGAATCGATTTTTACCTTTCTTTGGAACTGGTTGCACTTGAGCGCATTTCCAGCTAAAAGGAAAGCATACAGCTCTATATGATAGGGAGAAAAGCCTGCAAAGTGGACGTGTTAGTTCAGCAGAATATTTCTTCAGCACATATGCTAGAATACCATCCGGTCATGTGTCCTTGTGATTATCTAGGCTTTTGAGTATTCGTTTCAGTTCGCGTTTTTCCTTGATAATCTAAGGTAGAATTTGATTTATTCATAGGATCACGGCTGTATGTTGTTGTTATTGGTTGAATACCCGTTAATTATTTCTACGTAGAATTTGATGCTAGTTCGCCTTTTCTTTGGCCGTTTCCGCTATTGAGCCATCATCTTTGATCAGTGATGTGATTGACGTCTTCGAGAAACCCTGATTGATAGCTTTGACAACTGACCAAAAGGATCATGATCCTTTCAAATCAAATCAAACCATTTATTCATGCCAAATACAAATCCGTATGTACATACGTCAGTAAAATGAATACACGCTAAAGTCATTAGATCAAAATAAAAATGTAAAATTTTACAATAACACTACACTACAAATACTATTAGATATAAAAAAACACATTTTAAAATTACCCATACTAAACCTAAAATTACAATTACACAACACTTTACTCACATCAATCAGACCCATACTTCCACAGACATTAACGAGTAAAATTTGTAAAACCGTTCTTTAAAATGTCATCTGTGCTGTAGGGAGCAAATTGCAAAAGATACCTTTTAACATGTTCCTTGAATTGATTTAAGCTTTTGTTTCTAATAGATAGAGGCAGCTTATCATACATTTTAACGGCACTATACTCTGGTCTACTTTGACATTTCCTTAACCGACTGAAAATTGGCCTAATGTTATCACGATCTCTTGTTTCGTATATATGCAGTTCACCCATCTGACCTTCCACCTAAGCCCAGACCACAAAGAGCAGGTGCACAGGAGTGGGAAATAGTTAAAGAGGTAGTAACACCAGATTAGATGGGCCATCAACCAATTCCAACCATTTAAGTCACCAGGCCTAGATGAAATACACCCCATACTTCTGAAAAAAGGTCAGGACATCTTATTATCACACCGCAGAATATTTAGATGGTGTCTAGCCTGGGGCGGTATACCTAGTCTATGGCAACAGGTAAGTGTCCTATACCTGCCGAAAGTTGGCAGAATCTTGGACCGCACACCAAAGTCATATAGACCCATAAGCCTATCTTATTTTTTGCTCAAGACCCCGGAGAGGCTAGGTATATCAGGGATAATACTCTACAGGCGTTCCCTCTAAGTCAACGTCAATATGCTTATCAACCAGGAAAGTCGACAGACATAGCCCTGGACGACCTAAATAGGATGCTTTCAAGGTCCATAGAGGACAAGGAGATTGCCGTAGCCACATTCCTGGACATAGAAGGGGCTTTCAATCACGCCTCAACAGACTCTATCATAAGCGCGTTTGAAAGGAGAGTGACTCCAACAGCATTGCGCAAATGGATAGACACTAGTCTAAAGCACAGGACAATCCCAGCCACTCTGGGAGAAACAACCACAAAGGCAGCGGTGGGAAAAGGATGCCTCCAGGGTGAGTTCTATCTCGACTACTATGGGCCATATTAGTGGACGACTTAATACAAAAACTGTCTGCAGAAGGCTATTACCGTCTAGGTTATGCAGACGACCTAACGATTGTAGTAGGAAGCAGATTTGCCAGTACTCTCTCAGAGAGAAGCCAAAAACCTCTCAAAATAGTGGAGAACTGGTGCAAAGATGAACAGCTATCAGTTAACCCAAAAAAGACGAGAATCATTCCGTTTACTAGAAGGCGAGCCCTTACAGGACTAAAACCACTGGCGATAAATGGAGAAGAAATACCTTTTTCCAAGGAAGCAAAATATTTGACCAGAGGCTTACCTGGAAACCACACATCCAAAAAGCAACACTTAGAGCCACAGTTACGCTAGGAAGATGTAGAAGGATGGATCTGCGGAAAGAATTGGGGCCTCAATCCCAAAATGACACTGTGGCTATACACAGCAGTGGTAAGACCAATGATAACGTATGGTTCAGTAGTATGGTGGACAAGAACCATGCAGGGGGAGGCAAAAAGGCAAATAAGTCGCGTTCAAAGGCTAGCATGCCTGTGCGTCACTGGAGTAATGAGCACAACGCCTACTGCGGCTCTAGAAGTCCTACTAAACCTACCACCAATCCAAACATACATACAGGGCGAAGCACGCTCCGTCACATACAGGCTATCACAAGGCCAAAAACCGATTTTAGGTAGACATAATACCAAACAAGATAAGCTAAACAAAGAAATCAAAGCAGATGACATCCTGGGATTGCCCACGGATAATACCATAGCCAAGTACAGCTTTGTCAAAAAGTACTCGACACATATTCCAAACAGCAATGATTGAAAAAATGGCCCCTCAATTAGGGCAAACGTGATCTGGTACAACGACGGCTCAAAAACATGGGAAGGAGTAGGAGCCGGAATATATGAACCAAGGACGAAACCAAGAATTTCGATTTCCATCGGCAAACTAGCGACAGTGTTCCAAGCGGAAATAACAGCAATATAACAGTGTGCAAAGGAAATAAAAAGAAGATATATTTGCATCAAAACAACAATTGCGATCTTCTCCGACAGCCAAGCGGCAATAAAAGCTGTGCAATCCAATAAAATAACATCGAAATTAGTACTGGATTGCCACAATGCTCTGAATGACATAGGAAGTCAACATAGAGTGCCACTATCATGGGTACCTGACCGGGCATGAAGGCTGTCAAGGTAATGAAACTGCCGACGAAATAGCCAGAGAAGGTTCGTCTAGGCACATGATAGGACCAGAACCGTTCTGCGGGGTAGCCAAACCAATCGCTAAAACAGCCATAAAGAAATGGATAGCAGAAGAATCCCAAAAATGGTGGAGCAACACTTTGGGACAAAGACAGGCCAATGAATTTATAATAGATCCATCGGCCAAATTAACAACAGACTTGCTAAGCTACGGCAGGAAGGCTGTCAGGATAATGGTGGGTCTGCTGACGGGCCACTGCCGGCTGAAAAAGCACCTAAACCTCATAGGTTTGGCAGAAAATAGCGAATGCAGGTTCTGCCAGGAGGAGAAGGAGACGGCATCTCACGTGCTATGCCACTGTGAAGGCTTATCGAGAGTGCGCTCCCAACCACTTGGCGTACCTAAACCAGAAGCTAATAGCTACACGACGGAGCCACTATCAAGGTTGTGGGGTCTAATCAGAAAGACAAAACTAGATGAAGCTCTATAATATGGAGCCCTCAACCGTGCGTCGGGTCGCGGTGACATGCAGGCTCAAAGGCCATCTCTCCCAATTTGTAATCTGTAATCATCCTGATGTGCATACTGCTCCTAATTTTTTTTGAAAAAGAGCAAACTTTCAAGGATGTACGCAGCAGGAAAAGTCAAAATATTCAGTCCGACAAAGGCTCCCCTACAAACCTCCCTGTAAGAGAGTCCTGCCAGTAGCCTAACAGCCCTTTTCTGAAGACTAAAGATTCTACCCACACCAGCCGCCCCACCCCACGCTATAATTTCATAAGTCATCACAGATTGAAACAGAGCATAATATGCAGACAGGAGGACCTCTCCAGATATTGATCTCCGAGTTTCACGCTATCTCCCAGAGATAGCCTCCACGTGAGCCCCCCACTGAAGACGGGATCAAGATATACTCCCAAAAACTTAACAGGATATGTGCCACCTAGATCCCTAAGGCTGAAAACCATTTCCTGTGTCTTATCGCTATTCAGTACCAGTCTATTAGCTCGGAACCATTGCTCAGCCCTCAACCGTGCCTCCAACACACTCCGCAACAACTCAAGAAGTTCAGTTCCATGAAGGGAGATGGTAGTGTCATCAGCAAAGAGGGTGTGCATACTGAGATAATGTCATATGTCGGAAGATCATTTACAGATATTAAGAAAAGTAAGGGGCCAAGTATCGATCCTTGTGGCACTCCTATATTCACGCCCTTTACCGAAGACAGTACCCTCCCAACACGAACCATCTGACTTCGGCACTCCAGATACGACTTAAGTAGCTGATGTATGCCTGAGTCCGAGAAGTTATAAAATATCAACTTTTGAAGCAAAATTGTGTGGGAGAGACAGTCAAAAGCTTTACTAAAATCAAGAAACAAGGAAACATTATATTCTCGATTTTCAAATGCATCCATCACGTTGAGAACAAGTCTAGAGCAGCAAGAACGGTACCTCTGCTTGAACGGAAGCCAAACTGTCGCTCAGAGAAGAGGCCCATCAAAGTGATCAACTATCCTTTTAGGCATGCATTTTTCCATCTCTGTAGCTTGAGACATTCCCCCAATCACCACCCACCCACACCTTGAAATGTCCTTTCTTTAAGATTTGTGATTTATTAACTTAGTCAAAGGGGATATTATCAAGTTTTTATGATTTTTAAGAGCTGGACAGACAAGCCATACACATCAGTAGTTTTGTTTTTCAGCGAGCTAATCCCTATCCTCAATTTGGGTAATCTCCTTGAACTCAAAGACCACACCTCGCTTTACAACTCTTGAAAGATTGTCCAGTGGAGAAATAACGCTGTCTGGCAAGCTCTCCAGTATTTCTTCTGCAACACTACTAAAAAAGTTATTAAACTGGTCAGCAGATAATGGCATTTTTTTACTTTCACAGGTTTTTCCCCTTTTACTATTAATAGTGCTCCACATACACTTAGTAGGGTTCTTGGAAGAACTAATCAGATCATCATTAAATTTACGTTTACAGTTTATAATTTCCTGTTTGTAGTGCCCCCGGTAATCCCTAAACAGCCGTCTATTACTCGGAGTCTCACGCCGCCTACACACCTCTCCCATAAAGTGAACTGTATCCCTTAAATGCTTCAAGCCCTCATTAAACGTTTTGGACAGTTTAAAAGCTTTTTCATGATATACTCGTTATATCTCTCCTTGCTCTCGCCAATGGTCGCTTACACTGGTTTCTAGTCGTAATGAATATATTTAGATTTTTCGGCTGTCGTATCTCGGCGCCATTTACGGTAGGCAGCATTAGCATTGACTGCTCTTGAACATTTTCTCCCAAACTATGGTTTACTGTTTCAGATACGTTTTATAGAAGAGGGGATGAAAGCTTCTATACTAGTTAGGATACCTTAAGTTATCTCGTCAGCAGATTCAGGGGTGTTTTGATTCCTAAACCAGACATCTTTCCAAGGAAAAGAAAGATAAAACTCTCTAAGATCACGCCACTTTGTAGATTTGTAGTGCCAAACATTTCGGGGTATCTGTGGCTCCTGTATTTTGATAGCAAGTTCAAAAGTCGCTGAGATAAGATTGTGGTCTGATGAGCCCAACGAAAGTTGGACAGACACGGTGTAGAGGCCAGCATTACTTGTTAAGGATAGATCCAGGAGGCTAGCAAAGTATTTTTGACGCTTACGGATCCTGGTAGGTTCGTCAACCAGCTGAGTAAGTTCGTCATTTATGGCAAAAGACTCGGCTTTTCTTCCTCCATCGTGGTTTTTGTTGGAGTGTTTCAACCAGTCGATGTTATGTACGTTGAAGTCTCCTACTATGACAATTTCTGCTGTTGGATGGTTGATCTGCAGAAAATGATGACCAAGAATTGAGATAAGCCGTTTATATTTTATTATATATAATATATATTATATAATTAACAGAGAAGCTAACTAGTAAGGACACAAAATGTAAACGAACGGCAGTACGAAAAATAATTCACTTACAATCCAACAAGTCAAATAGACGATATATCAATACCAGTAATCACCGGTTATACACGTTTGGCAAAAAATGTTTATCCATACGATTTTAATGCGATAACAGAGTACGTTAAATACGAGACTTAAAGTTAAAAAGAGAAAGAGACGGAATTCCCCTGGTTTCCCCTGCTCCCCTTCCATTCAGCAACAAACGCGCGGACGCTCTCGCATAGGACGACCTTCGTTGGCGACGAAGACCACCGAGGCAGATCGACGAACTTTCTGTATTACGGCGTTGCCGAACTTGGTGAAAATTCATCAGATCAGGTGATTTTGAGAAGGTTTTGTTGATTGGTGAAAATTGTTTATTTTATAGGTCAAATCTGGTGATTTATGGAATATTGTACAATTTACATTTTTTTCTATGCGGATTGCAGTCAAATAAAAACCTCTATTGTATTGTACGTATTTTGGTAAATTTATACTATAACGGCATACAACGCCAGCTGGGATTTTTTAGAGTTCGGAACTTCCCCGAAAACTGCGTTACCCTAAAATATAAAAATAATTCGCGTCTACCTACCGCAATTTTCAGCCTTCACGCATGCGTACGCGCTATTTCATATAATTTTCAAAGTTATTTTTTCTTCATTTGTTGCATTGCCTTGGGTTGGATTGGGTTAGTTTTGTTTGGTTGCGCCCCCGGAGCGAGCGAAGCGAACGGATGGGCACTTGTGAAGTGAAATATTAGAACGACAACAGTGGGCTGCTGCGAAATGAGCAGGTCCGAAGGTCGAAAATTTGCGATAGGTACACGCGAATTAAAAATAAAGTCCGAGCATCATATTTCCGCTTTGCTTGCGTTGAGTCTTGCTCTTGAATTATTTCCTTCCCCTACCTATTAATTTCGACATATTATTCGTCATTTAGGAATTTTGCAATTTAAAAAGACCCATTGTTGGCTCATTGCGTATGACGCTTTGTTCTACTGGTTTTTTAAATTGTACTGTGTTGTTTGTTAGATAGAGAGTGTTGTTGCAAAATAGTAACATTGATACAAGTTTGGACTGCATTCAGGCAAACAAACGAAAATAACCAACATTGCTTTTGCTACAATATTCCAGATAAGCTTTTGGTTAAACGTTCTGCATTCATTTATAGTAAAGATGAAGTAGTTGTATAAATATCGTATTCAGTTTAAATTTTTATTGAACAGGTATGTCATGTTAAGTTAAAGTTAAGTTTGCAATGCTAAACGGTTAATGTTTTCGTTCCATTGAATACATAGAACCATTCCTAATTTATTTTTCTTTTTAAATTAAGTTTTTAATCAGATTTGGGTGGAAATTATTAATTATTATTTTTTTTGTAACCAATTTGTTAAAAAAAAACATAACTGCTGATAAAATCTGGTCAAATCTGACAACTTTTCAATTCGCAGAATCTGGTGAAATCTGACAATCGCCTGGCAACACTGTCTGTAAGCGCATAGAAACAGGTCAAACAGGTTATTTTATTTTGCATCATTTCCGCACAGCCTTTTGTAATCAATAATTTTAAAATCACTGTTGTATTTTCGGATAGAACAGTGATTAAAAGTAACTAAGAAACAAAGAAAATTTCGCAAAAATCGTAAAAATGAAGTATGCCAGAAATAATCTGTCCTCAGCGACGTGTCCCTTACTAAACTAAACTAAACTACTAAACTCGAATCGGACGGTCGCCGACAGCGAACGCCGAGTGACCACGCCTTGCTGGAAGGGGAAAGGTGCGCAAGGAATGGCATACGTTGTGTCTCTTTTTAACTTTAGGTCTCGTATCTAACGTACTCTGTTATCGCATTAAAATCCTATGGATAAAAATTTCTTGCCAAACGTGTATACAAAAAATGCAAAGCAAATGAAAATAAATTTTACACAGTCAGTGACTAAGTTAACCAATACATGATCACGTTCTGTTTGCACTTCCTGAGCGCACTAGGATGTTATTCACTAGTAACATCGTGATTGCAATACGTTAAAAAGAAACATACGTGAAATCTATGGTAGCATAATCCAACTCTAGTTAAAATAGTCAATTTTGATTTTAAAGTAAAATTCAAACTTACCTTAAGTTATTTTGAAATTAAGTTAACGTTAATAAAAAAATAATAATAACGGCAGATAAAGAAAATAAGGTATGAATTGCCAAAATTTCTTCTACTTAGTGAAGAATTATATTTGCAATAAAATGGTTTAGATGTTATTTATGCGGCGGTATATTCTAACCAGGGAATAGCATGCGATAATTCTTAATAATAAATTTGCTTAACTGACCACGGCTCGTTCTACTGAGCTAATCATCAACAGGGACTCAGAGCAGCTCTTCAGACCACTTCCAGGAGGAAACGTATACGATTAAAGACAATGTACTCCAGCGAAAAGAAATACTCTTTTACGTCTACATGGCGGAAATTAGGTCAGAGAAAGACTACCAGAAAAAACCTTTTAAAATATAAACATATTCAAGATTTTTGCATAAAAATTTATTTGCATACAGAAATATTGAAACACAAAAATTGGAAATCACCGTTTTACCTGTGAAGGTTCTTTTAATCTGCGATCGTTAAAATCACCTAGGCCGCCTCAGAGGATGGATGAGACAAAGCTGCTGAAAGGAACTAAAAGAAAGATTAGCAACTATCCACGTGGAACTACAAAATGGTAGGACATAAAAAGAGATAACTAACCTGATGAAAATAGTGAAATATCCCAATTACGGAGTGATTCCAGACACCAAGCACACAATACACTAAATAATAACAAGATATTGCCTGCATCACAAATGGGTTAATTTGGGTTAGTAGTAAATATTTCAAATTTCTACCGCGATTTCACACACTGCCAGTCACAATGACCGACTTAAAAGTGTCTCTTGTTCGAGGCCCATCGATAGAGAGAATAGGAAGAAGGCTACGTCCAAAATTCATAGGAATGCGAGCTTTACCCTACATGTCAAACATAAAGGTGGCTTTATTGTCATTATTTGAAACCATTTTCTAAGATTTTGAGTTCAGTTTGTTCGAGTCCTGGTGCAATAAAAAAAAATATCCACAATAAAGGAAGAGGTATTGCTAGCATAGTTTCATAATATTATCAAGCACATATGCTCATCGACGCTATGGTCGAAATATTCAATGCTAAAATTAATCATAAAACTTGAGAAGGACATTGATATAGGCAAATATCATAAATCACATCCTATTTAAAGAGAGTCAACGATAACTACAAACCAAAAAAATCTAAAATTTTGGAACAACAAGATGTAGAAAATTTTATTTTTAATGCTCCAGACAACGTCTATCTCATGACGAAAATATCTACCATTTTTGGTATAGCAGGTGCTTGTCGACATGAGGAGTTGATGAAGATGACGACCGAACCATTGCAGATAAAAAATACATTCTGGTAATCAGTATACCATCTACCAAAACCAATAAGCCGAGAAAATTTGTAGTTTGTGACCCAGGTAAGAACAAACCTAGTTACATAAAACTGTACAGAAAGTACGTGGCTGCGCGTGAACACCACAAACAAATGTTTTTTTCTATTTTATAGAAACGGAAAATGCACTAATCAAAGCGTGGGTATCAATACATTTGGTAAAATACCGTCTAACATTGCTGAGTACTTGAACTTGAAAAATCCAGAAATGTACACGGGCCACTGTTTTCGAAGATCCTCAGCAACCTTGTTGGCAAATTCTGTAACCAATATCACTAACATTAAAAGGCATGGAGGATGGTCAACCAGTGTAGCCGAATCCTATATTGAAGATTCCCTAACGAATAAAAGCAAAATTGCCGAGAATATCTTAAAGTATTCGAGAATACCCATGGACCAGTTTTGTCAGAAAGTACAATGGAAAATGTAATACCCCGTTGCTATACTCAAAGTCAACTCCAAATACAACGTTCGATAGAATGTGTATCCGAAGGAGGTCAGACATTAGCAAACACACATCAAATTCAAGTAAAAATTAACGAAGTTCTTCAAGACATGGCATCTGCAAAATATCTACAGTATGCTACAAATTGCAATTGCACGTTTAATTTCAATATTTATCGTTACTTTGTTTTTTGTTATCCTACAAAAGTTTATATAAAGCATTTATGAAATACACGTTTAACTTTAATAATTTGTTCTCAGTTCTCTATTCTCCTAGTCTAAAATAAAGATTGTTTTTGTAATATTTATCTGTTTTACTGTTTATAATTTTATAAAAAAATCATGCTGTAAAGTTACTTTTCAGAACTACTAGCACTGAAAAGTAACTTATCCGCACGATTGGTTAAATTAATTAATATCTTATCTAAAATACTCAATAAGGTGAAATACTCAAGAAGCTCAATAATTTTTGTAATTATAGTATATTATTATTTACCTCAAACCTAATTGACGTTTATCTAAGAACTACAAGGTGTCCACGGATTGAGTCCCCAAGAAGACAAATGGAGTAAAAATCCATGGACACACTGTATATCGATCGTAGAAAAAATATTGTACAGGGTGTTCACCCATAATGTCCCCCCCCCCTTTAACTTTGTTAATTTTTAAGATAGAAAAAAAAATAAAAACAAAATTGTAGGGCTTTTAATGTAGTTTTTGCTACAGTATACATTTTTTTAAATCTAGCCCCCATTTATTATTCGATTTTTCGATTTTCCATAAAATTCTAAGGATTTTTAATATAACACACTATATGCCTATTCCTAATACTTTAGGAGTTATTGACAGTTGAAGTCGCTATTTTGTTTTGTTCTTTTATTTTTTTATGGCGACAGCCACCTAAGAATATAACTTTTTTTTAGCTTTTGAAGTCATTGAGGTGTAAATAGTGAGTTTCCTCAATTCGACCTCATTGCTTCGAGTAGTGCTTTTGTAACTTCTGTTTTAAAAATGATTAAAAGAATTATTATTATAATTAAAAATAGCGACTTCAACTATCAATAACTCCTAAAGTATTAAGAATAGGCATATAGTGTGTTACATTAAAAATGCTTAGAATTTTAGGTAGAATCGAAAAATCGAATAAAAAATGGGGGCTAGATTTAAAAAAATGGTTTTTTTTGATCTACCCTGTATACTATACAATTTTTTGTTTTTTTCTTTACTTGTGCAAAAACTACATAAAAAACCGTACAATTTTGTTTTTTTATTTTTTTGTAGCTTAAAAATTAACAAAGTTAAAGGGGGGGGACATTATGGGTGAACACCCTGTACCTAACACATGCGGGAAGTGTCTTTTCCGCCCTTGACTGCCGCCTCGTGCGGAAAAGTGTCTCTTTCCGCACTTGTTAGGTAAATAACTATTTTAGCATTAGTTTTGAAACGTTGTTTTCAATATTTCGAGTCGTTTTCTTAAGAATCTAAAAATTGCTTTTTGGGTCATTTGCATATGCGATTATATAAATAAAAAGTTTTTGGGTTTCAGGAAAATAGTGTAGATTAATCGTGCGAAGTCAGTTTTCAACTTCGGAGAATTTTCGCACTAAACATAATAGTTCTTCTGACACTTGTTGTTGACAATGGCAGAATCGAGTCTTCTTCTTTTTTCTTAAGGGAAGTTTATAGTATATTACAATACCACACTTCCCTTAAGAAAGACGTAGAAGACTCAATTCTGCCATTGTCATAGCTGGTCGTAGGATAAATATTGCACTTTACTCGTGTACAAATACGTTCTCAACCCCAGAGTATTTTGCACTCGGACTCGGCTTCGTCTTAAATTTAGTACATTTAGCACTTGTTATGCAATATATTATCCAAGACGATTTTATTTGAATAAATGGCAGATGGTGTCAATTTGACACCATATTTGGTTTAAATTTGGACTCAATAGATGAGAATGCCAATGTTCAAAAACTATTTGAACATGTTCAAATCTAGCGATTTAATTCATATTTTATTAATATTCCACGCTACTGTGTATCGCATTTCAAGAATTACACTTAAAAACTATCGGCGACACCCTTAACGCCATCTCTTGTCACACTGTTTATCCATTGCATTAGCTAAAAGCAGAACAGCTTCGAACAATACAATGTACGTATTTCGAAACACAAGGTAAGTTCACGTGCCAAGGGAGAAAGACAACGCCTCTTCACGTTCTAGAAAGCACTTGTTCCCTGGCTCTCTTCCAAGTAAGTCGCGAAAGTACGCGCTCTCCGTGGAACTCAATCATGGAAGACTGCTTCCTTGACTCTCAACCAAGTAAGTCGTTATATTTGTCGCTTTCCGTGGGACTCGGCCATGGAAGTTGTTTCCTGATTCTCTCACAAGCAAGACGCAATAGTTAGCACATAAGTGCTATTTCCATTTCACGGAGAGTGTAGCCTACCTATGCGACCATCAACATAGCGTGTTTTATAATCCATTTTGTTGCGTGTATTAAAACCACATTTCCACAAAAGCATCTCTGTTATGCACTCTTCTTTGAATTTAGTTTTGAAGTTACACGCTCTTACAGTATGATGTTTGCTAGTGCAAATTACTCTGCAAGGTAACACAAACTCTCGACGCCATTGCGCTACCAACAGAAGTTATATATGCATTTCACTGCATATTCTCAATTCCCTCCAACTATTTGCAAGAAGTTGAAGTACGTTGTATATGGAAGCTAAGGAGATACTTAGTCAGTGTTTTATGTGACTTTCCCTGTGTTGGAAGATAAACTGCAAAACGATTGAACGTTGCTCGTCAATTGGTGAATATATTGTACAGGGTGTCCGGTTATAAATGTAACCCCCCTTTAACTTTTTTATTTACCCTCGTATAAAAAAAAGTTAAGTACAAAAGTTGTAAGGATGTTCATATAGTTTTCTGCGGTGTTACTAGAAAAACAATTGAACATCGAAATTCTACTCTGCAAATTAAAATAATGTTTTTTTAAATGGGACACCCTGTATATTCTTCCGGATATCGGTAGAGCTCTTTAAGACGAGTTCAGTAATATAAGGTTTGTTGGGTCTAGCGATAATAGTTACCACGTAAATTGCAAGAATGTCGGGTATCTGATTAGTACTGAACCCCTCTCCTAAATTCTTTATTTGGTGAGCTAGAAAAAAAATTTATACAAAAGTTGTAGGTTCCTTCAGAAACTTTTCTGCGGTGTTACTAGAAAAACAATTAAACATCAGAAAAGCTTCTGAACGTAGAATTTTTTTCTAGCTCACCAAATAAATAATTTATGAGAGGGGTTCAGTAATAATCAGATACCCGACATTCTTGCAATTTACGTGGTAACTATTATAGCTGGACCCAACAAACCTTATATTACTGAACTCGCCTTAAAGAGCTCTATCGATATACAGAATAATATACAGGGTGTCCCATTAAAAAAACATTAATTTAATCTGTACAGTAGAATTTCGATGTTCAATTGTTTTTCTAGTAACACCGCAGAAAACTGTATGAAAATCCTTACAACTTTTATATTTAACATTTTTTTTATACGAAGGCAAATAAAAAAGTTAAAGGGGGGTTACATTTATAACCGGACACCCTGTACAGTGAATATACTGTACAGCGTGGCCAACTAAGAATGCGAGGTACTGTATCTGGGAAACTATCCATCGTAGAGACTTGCGGCAAAAAATATATTTGCTGAACCGATCAAGAGAAAAACCTGGAAAATATTTTCAAGTTTCTAAAATGACCACTAGGGGGCGTATCTGCAATCTTGAATCTAAAAAAGTGATGTTTCTGTGAATTCCGCTGTATTAACCAAATAAAAAATTCCACATATTTGAAGTTGAGGATAATGTAAATTTTTTTTGTCTAATGCTTTTTGCTGTATCTCTAAAAATAAAGTAGTGGGGGGTATTAATTTTTTTTTTAAATAACACCCTGTATCTGCGAAACGGCTAAGCCGATGTTAACAAACTTGGATTAGTTCAAAGGAGCTATTCTTGGGCTACAAATATTGTTAGTTTCACATGTCGCCGCTAGAGGGCTATTTTCGACATTCCGACAGAAATGGTTAATTTTCTGAAAAAAATTAAATGCATTGATATGTTTTTTCCCATGAAAAAGTAGCTAAATAATGGCTTGTTCCTAACCCAAAATATAGGCAAAAAAATTATTACTTACGAAAATCCCTAATTTTTTTCTTGACCGTTTTAGTGATTACATTTTTTACCTCGCATTCTTAGTTGGCCACCCTGTGCATAGTAGCTTATTGTGGACATTAAGGTAATATTTATCATTTTATTATTACTTGTATATTACTGTATTTCATCTCAGAGTTACCTCAGTTAATCAAGCTCACACTTAGTGGTTCCGTAGGAACATTAACAAACATTTTAATGTGTTTAGCTACAAGGTTGTATAATTTGTTATGATTATAATTGTTTATACAGTTCTTTGGTCTTATAAGTATTGTTGTTCTAATATTGTGTGAAGTCGATACCTAACAGCGACAGAATTCGTTATAGTCAGAATTAAGTACTTTAAATGTTTATATGTGTTTATTTATGACCTACAAGTTGTTTTCAGGTAAAATAAAATATTAAAATATTCATATAATGCAAAAGGTTTTTGTTTTATCTTCAAATTCACTTTAGAACTTGTCCCTTTGGTAATTACTGCCCATGTGCAGTCTCTGTTTTTTTATAAAATCGACCAAAATCGAATCTACAACAGATATAATAAGTACCTACTTTTTCTACGACCACTTATGATGAAAAAAAAAATGGCTAGAAAGATGAGGTACTTCCTAGCCATGGTGTAAATTTGGCAGCATATTTGATTTGAGATTTTGACTTGGCAGATGAGGATGACACCATAAATATACTTTTTAGCACTAGTTTTGAAAAGTTGTGTTCAACAATTTCAAGTCGTTTTCTTAATAATCTAAAGAGAGCTTTTTGTGTCATTTTCGTACATGGTGGTATAAATTAATCAAGTAGAACAGGAGGAGATTATATGGCCGACATTTTGAATTCTCGCCAACAGAGTGAAATTATAACGGGAAAAACAAAGATTGACAATATTTTAATAAAACCCTAGTTTTCATTTATTTTAGACTTATTTTCGAGCCGTAAAAGCAATTTTAATGATCGCCAATGCGCAATATACGATATACATAACTCACGTTGTTAAGTAGAGCCAGTATCTAAATTAAATCGTTGGTCAGCAGAAATTTTAAAACAATGTAACGGTCGGCCGCTGGAATTCACTTTACTTTGAACAGTATCAGCTTGTTCCATCGAGAATGAGAGAAGTCTTCGTTTTTCAAAAGCCGTTGAAATAGTACGTTTTGTTATTTTGCGTAAGGCTACAAATTTAAAATGATAAGAGATCGGGAAATTAAGAAAAATTGGCGGGTGTAACTCTTAAAAATAGAATACGTTGTTGTTTCCTTTAGATTTTGATACGACTCTCTGGGCGAAACTAAGTTGGAACCCATTTCAACATGTTGTATTTTTTTCAGCCGATTTCAATCAAATTTGGACACATTGAAGACTCGTCAATTCCTGAACGGCTCACAAGGAGAACAGTATAGAGCCGGATTTAGGTTACGTCATAAAACAGTGCAATTGTTGTAAACGAGTTGTAATACTAAGTAGCTTTAATTTGAAAATAGGTTGTGAGTTCAATCTGACCTCTAAACATCGAAACATCAATAACAACGATCTGTTTTTCTAATATTTTGCAGAAGGCTGCATAACGCAATTCAAACTGCAGGGCCTCATATTGCCAATTAAATTCAATCTTTTATATAACTGAAGGCAATTTTGAATTTTATTATAAAAATTATCTATTTTGACTACGTCTTGAGCATACTATCTTAGATCTCACGTATGTTTTATTTGCAATCACGATATTACTAGTTATAACGTCTGAGTGATCTCAGGAGGTGTAAACGGAACGTGATCATGTATCAAGGTTGGTAGAGGATAGGTTGTCCGATAACTTCTCCGATCGATTCGTGACGTTATCTGTTGAAAGCCCACATGCGAGAACATAGGGATGGTACTGTTTTTGCGAATTTGCTCGGCTATTTTTCAAGATAGATAGTCCTATTCATAAAGAAAAGAGCATTAAAGGATCTGAAAAATCCAATGCTCAGCGGGATAATATATCCCTTTTCCAAGGAAGTCAAATACCTGGGTGTCACTTTTGACCAAGGTATGACTTGGGGGACCGCATCTTAGCAAGGTCATTCAGAAAGCAAGAATTTTAGTGGGCAGATGCAGGCAACTTTGCGGGAGAAACTGGGGGCTGAGCCCCGAATTGAATCTCTCGTTGTACAAAATGGTGGTAAGGCCCATGCTATGGCCTATAGCCTGGGGCATGAAGGCCACGCAAATAAGTGCAATCAGGCAACTAGAAGGAATACAAAGACTATCATGTCTGTGCGTCTCAAATGAGATGAGAACAACCCCAACTGCAGCACTGGAAGTCCTGCTAAATCCACCTCCATTACATATCCTCATACAGGGGAACGTAAGAATGGTACAATACCGGCTCAAGCAAGGCAACAAGCCCATCATTGAAAGGGAAATAAGTTGGAAACTAGAGAGCAGCAAGGAGATCAAGTATCTCTTCGAAATCCCATCAGACGAAATAACCCCCTCCTATAGGTTTGATAGACCCTTCTCAGTTGCAAATGTAGGTAGAGAAGTATGGGAGGGGCGTCTCCTATAAAAGCGGATTAAACATGGTATACCGATGGCTCTAAGACCGGTTAAGGGGTGGGAGGCGGGGTCAAATATCTCCATAAACATGGGCAGTCACGCCACAGTCTGTCAAGCTGAGGTCGCTCAATTCAACACTGCGCCATGGAGATAGAGAAATTGAACATTTGAAAGGAGAGCAGTCATATATATTCCGACAGTCAGGCCGCCTTAAAAACAGTTAGTGCACACAAGGTCAGATCTAGACTAGTTAATACTAGCCATTTATATCCATGTCCTCAATCTTATATCCTTCCATGATTCCATCTATCTCATTTAACTGCATCTCTTCCTCAACCGTAGTCACTGAGTGATATTTTTCAATAAGATACCTATCTTAGTGCCTTGCCTTCGTGTACTATCGTCTTGTTATTGACCATCCTTGCATTTTTATTAATCCACATCCAGAACCTGTCCCATAAGATTTCAGTGGACATGACATTCTGTTGCTCAATTGTATGTTCTATTTTTTAAATTTTATCTAGTCCTTATATTTTCTTCTTTCTAAGATATAATTGTCCTTATCCAGCTGATTTGTATATTTATTGATCTGACACACTCTCGTCAATCTTTGCACTTTCCCATTTTACTTTTCTAAGTCTTCATCCCATCAGTCCACCACCCCTTCAATTATGTTTATCTTTACTCTCTCGATTCTTCTTGTCCCAATTTGTTGTAACTTAGTCATCAATTCTTCCATACTCTCTTCAAATTGGTCGTCCTTTGCTTTCCTTATGAGTCGTATAGCTTTCCTTATGAGTCGTAGCCGTAGCGTCTGTATAATTGCTATAATGCCCTTGTGCCTTCTCCTACCTCGTATATTATATACAAATGATCACCGAGGGTCTCTTCTTCCAGAACTTTCCAATTTATGATAAACTTTGACCCCTCGTCGATTTTTAGGTGGGTTTTCCGTTTATGTTATTAATACATACTCCGTTGTTAACTGCCCATTCCAGTATTCGCTCTCTCCTCGAGTCCGTTATGTTACCCCAGATGCAATTCTTCGCATTAAAATCTCCGGCCATTAGAAATGTCGCCTACTTTTCCACCATCTCCCATACCTTTTCAAAGCGATTGTTCACATCGCCGCCTGGTTCGTCATATAGAACCATAATATACATGTGGTATTCCTTAGCGTCCTTGAGTTTAACGATCACATAGAGAAGCCATTTCCATCTGCCGCTGCCCTTGTATCCCGTTTTTCATGATGATTGCTGCCTTAGATTTCTTATCACGGTAAATTGTATATCCATCAAGAATTTAAAATTCTTCATATCGTTCCGTGACGATGGCCATGTCAAATCCTTTGTGCTTTATTTTCCTACACAATAAGTTCATAGCTTCGCTTCCTCTTCCCAGATTGGCCTGAATCACCCTTATCACCGAATTATCCATTGTAGTATATCAACCGGGCTTGCCTGCATTTTCTCAGATAGGCTGGGCATTTAGGATCCCGAGCCGAATGTGTTCCTTGATCGAATCCCATCCTCTTGCAAGTTACGCAGTACAATTCGCTTTGACCTTCACATTGTTTCCATCGTGCGCCCCAGCACACCTATAACAGACACATGGGTCTTGGCAATATTTAGTTGTATGCCTATACTTACAACATTTAAAGCAGACAGTTGCCTTCAAGTATTCCTCTGCCCATTTGGTCATCAAATCCATGATAATTTTGCCCTTCTTAACGATTTCGTTAGACTTCAATGCCAGTCTGCAATACAATATTTTCTTTGGCCTCATTTATGCAAGTCCTCCTGAAGATTATCTTTATATGAGATGGATCTATTTCCTTTGTATTGCATATCTCCCTGCTATGCGCATTGTCATTTACAATCAGGTCCTTAATTTCGTTGTCCTTATATCCTTTCTCCACATCGCTGATAACAAGAAGTGATCTCTTGTTTCCCTCGGCCTGAATGCCACGTATTGCAGCTTACTCTAGTCTTTGGGTAACTATTTTTTTTTGTTCTATACTCGTATATTTCAAGACCATGTCACCACTTCTCAGTTTTAGTATGCCCTGTAGTCCTCCTCCTCGAATCGCTCCTTTAACTTTGGTAAGTACATCACTCTCTCCTTCTTGTCCTTTTAGCCTGATCTCCTTACACATTGGCTGTTCGGCTGCTGTCCATCCTCTCTAACCAATCTTTTGATTCCTGGTCTTATCCAGTTTTTCTGCACTACTCGTAACTTCCGCGTATGTATACTTGTTTTAATTCGGCCTCCTTCTTTTCTTCCTTCCTTCTACCCTCCATCTCAAAATTCACACCGGTATCCGTAGTCTCTGTTGTTGCTCACGTATTTCCCCATCATATTGTTTTTCCATACCTGTCACATTTTTCATCATCATTGTAATCTTCTACCGCTTCTGATAGTGCCCTGGTTTCGCATTTGCGTATTCTTTTTAGGTCCTCAGCGATTTATACAGTGATAAAAAAGCGCTAATAATAAATATATGACACTTTCTACGTAATTTTATTGGCTAAAATATACAAACGGCTTCACCTGGCAAAATGCTTCGCACTTTCCTATTTTAGATTCTATATACGTATATATGCATCGGGTTACAACGTTATCCATATTCCGATTCCTAATATCCAACCGTCTCGGTTTCTCCAAGCTTCTTCCTCCAGTCCTCTTTTCCGGATCTCTCCATCTCTCCATCTATCCAGCTTTTCCGGGGTCTTCCTCTCCTTCTTATTCTTGCGGTGTCCAGTGTAGTACTTTCTTCGGGAGTCGGTCTTGGCCCACGTGCCACATTTCACTACTACACTCTGTACATGTCCGTACCATCTGAGTTGTCGTGCTTTACTTCCCTTATCATTTCATTTCTGATCCTTTCCAATCTAGACTTTCCTGCCGTTCTTCTCCAGTAGTCCATCTCTGTGGCTTTTAGTGTTTTCTCTGTTCTATCCTTTATAGGTCACACTTCACTACTATAGGTTACGATATTTTTAATTATTGCGTTGTATATTCTGTGTTTGTTTTCCTTTGTAATGTGTTTATCCCATAGTATGCCGTATAACATGGACACAGCCTTCCTGCCTTGAAGATTTCTTTCGGCTATTGCTTCGTCCAGACTGCCTTCTTTCGATATTTTTACGCCTAGATATTTGTATGAGCTGCAGTGTTTGATATTCTGTTTGTCTGAGATAGACAGATCTTGTTGTTCTCCTCTTATACACACGTATTCTGTTTTCTGTATGTTAACCTCTAGACCCCCATACTCTTCAATTAGTTTGCGTGTCATATATTCAATGTCATCAATCACCACCTGATCATCCGTAAATGTCAAAGTATAGATTGTTGATGTATTATCCACAGGTATGCCCATTGCTTCGCATTTTCTCTTCCATCTTGTTAATGCGCTTTCTAGATAGACTTTGAACAGTGTTGGCGATATACAACACCCTCGTCTGAGTCCCTTTGTTACTGTGAACCCGGTTGTTAAGCTATTTCCTATTTTTATTTGTGTTCTTGCATCATTATACAGTGCTTTTATTATTTCAGCATTTATGTTGTTATGTTGTAAAGCTTCCCATAATTTTACTAGAGGAATGCTGTCATAGGCTTTTTAAGGTCCACAAATAGCATATGAACTTCCTGGTTATATGCGATTTTCTTTTCTACGATTTGAGTTAACGTAAATAGGTGGTCAATGGTGGATCTTCCTGCTCTGAATCCGGCTCTTCTGCCTCCATTGCACTGTATTCATCTTCTATTTTTGAGTATTCTTCCATATATCCCGCTTATGGTGTTGGTTACGGATATTCCTCTATAGTTGTTGCATTTATTTTTATCCCCTTTCTTATGGATTACTGATACTTCCATTCCTTTGGTACTTCTGACTTATTTACAGACCTTTGAAATAGATTTGTTAGCATCTGGGTTAGTTTTTCTGTCTCATATTTAATAAGTTCTCCAGGAATATTTCCTGGTCCCGCCGCTCTTCCATTTTTTAGTGCGTTAACTGTTTTTTTTTTTACTTCTGATACATATATTCTTACTGGAGATCATTGAGTGGTTATATTTGGGTTAGTATTATTAGTAATTTGGAACTCATTTCTATCTTCTGTCAGTATTTTTTCGAAATACTGATTCCATCGAAAAAATCATCCATTATTGCCCAAAGATACTGACTTTAAATTATAAGAGGGAAAACCAAACTCAAAATCTACAGTATCAAAATAATTATAATTTGTCCCAGGTTACATGTTTCGCCCTATTAGGGGCATCATCAGACCTATAAAATATAATTAAATTAGAAAAAACCTAAAATACAATAGCCAAATAGCTCACCCAACGTGCGTTCTTTCACCTCACAACAACAACAAATGACACGATAACAATGACTACTGCCGAGATTATACACCAAACAAATATAAAATTTAAAAAAATATATAAAATTTAAAACTTAGAACTATGAGTGACATCTACAAGTAAGCCATTCAAATATACACAAATACCAAAGAACAATTTTACAGGAATCCGCAACCTAGCGTACTAAAATTTGAAGTGCGCGACATCTAAAAGTAAACTATAACAGGATGTAGAAAAATTATTATATATCGCACCGCTAGGTGTCTTTTAAATTATTAAAAATGAGATGACTTTCAAATGTAAAGCGGTCGTTCACACATGCGATGTCAGGGCTTTTAAAGGCTCTTC
>MU183493.1:356299-372284 GCA_016904865.1 Pissodes strobi | reverse complement strand
ATATATATATGACAACTTCTATTTTAGATTCTCATTATTTATAATAAATATATCATTTCGTGTCAACTTTAACAAACAAGAAAATAACTTCAAAAGTTGACGTCAAACCGCATATTAGGCAAAAGTTGTTTTGCTCCTTGTTAGTACATGCCCAGTTTTGTATAATACGAAGTGTTTCGTAAATATGGAATTAATAACTTTTGGGTGGGCCTGTATAAATAGACATAAACTAAATCTCTCTATTGAAAATAAGCATTCTTCTACTGCGAATTATATTTGAGATAAATCCAATATTTTTTTTATTATTTATCCTAATCACGTGCCCTAAATATTCCAACTTTTAAAGGGTGAGAGAATCAACTAACTAGGTACTCCTCTTGTGGTATAATAAATTACGATGCGTAAAATAAAATAATACTTATAATTGATGAAACCCCGCCGCCTTGCTGCTCACAAAGAGTCGTTCAATGTCTCACATCTTTTAGCAAAACAGCTAACGAGCTTTGCGGGATCGATGCAAGACCACGACACCCCTGACTGCGCCCCTGGTACTGTCTAGATCTATATAACTGCCAATGCTATTCTTCATTTGCAAAAAAACAGTAGAAATTAGTATTTAACTTCTTCAAGATATGTCATTATTTATTTTTATCGCCAATTAAAAGAAGCATCCAATAATATACCGGAAGCTACTTCTTTCGTTACATCGTTTAATTTCTATAATAAATTGCTCCTCACCACTAACTGTTTCACAGCGTACCCGTATAATTTGCGATCACCCTATACCCAATTAAACTTATCTAACCGCCACGTAATAATTTCCAAGAAAAAATACCAAGTTTGATACTTTCGCCCGCCACGTGACTAATAACATATAAGACCATCACCCCACGGCCTTTTTTCGAGCACGAAAAAAACCGAGAAATGTATGAAAAAATAATGACGGGAGCAAGTCTACTTAGAGGCACGCAAAACCTGAAATAAGGGTAGAGAAACACGATTGTTAGTTAGGTGAAAACTGATGGTTTGTTGAACATCTGATATGATCAACAAGGGCTTGTTTCCCGCGTTGGACAACTTCCTTCACGACTTTTTAAATATTTTGTTTATGATCACCGCTTGTAAAGCTTGGGTTAATCCAGTACTTATATAAGTTCACTAACCTAAAGTGACCAGTTCAGTGGTAATAGTGGATGATGGCAAAAATTTGTTCGCTCCTATATCGCAAAATTAATTTTTGATATGGCGTGTGTAATCGATAATATAAACTAATCCAAATTAACTAAAATAAACACAAATTTTACTGTACAATTTTTCAGGCACTGTACAGCTGTTAGTATTACCAAAACGTTTAACTTTTTATCCATAGATTTAGAAAATTTGAAATTTGAGCAAAGGAGCCCGTCAAAAAGCAACTTGGGAATCGCTCTAGTTATGTATACAAATTTGTATAAATCTCTCCAAACTTTTCTAATTTAGATCAACATTAACTATTCACGAAAAGCACAAAATCGCGGCCGCGAATACCATACTAGATTAGAGCAACGCCGTATCTGGATGTGTGTGCCCCTGGGCTGAACCTGTGGCCAGAGCTTCTACCAGGGAAAATATTTTTTTATAAATTATCTTATGAAAATCGTACTTTCCGCATTATCTTATTAAAAAGTTGAAAATAAACATCTAAAGTTTATTATTAATTATAGAAAATATACGTACAACGCAACGTACTTATACAGCATTTAGAATTTTATGAATTCATAAGATGTCAAACATTAAAACAAATGAACTTTATTAACGTATGAATTAGTGAATAATATTGGGGGATATTAGTATACTATGATAGATCGATTGTGTCCCCCTTCCTTGGTGCTTTTGTTGATGTGATTCTCAATCAGAGTACCTCATTCAGCGCCAGTGCTTTGATAAAAGCAAGTAGTCTGGATGGTTCTATTGATGGAAGTTTTACCTGTTCGACGATGCAGCACCCGCAGCAGGCCATTCGTCTACTCGCAACCACCTCGCACTCCCTGAGAAGTTGTTGCGGGATTTTTGCCTCCTCCTCACAGAACCGGCAGCTGTCCTCGTTCTCAAGTTTTATTCTCGATAGGTGTCTTCTCAACCGGCAGTGCTTCGTAGAAAAGCCGGTGAGGATGCGGAGATTGTTCTTACTTAGTGTTACAAGGTTTTTTGATCTTCCTTAGTGAGGGGCCCTAGAAACATATTTGATTGTCTCCATTTAAGACGCTTCCATAGACTGATCTGTTTGGTTCGCTCTTCTTTCCTGAACTTTTCCTTATAAGTGCCCATCCCTATGCCACAGAAGGGTTCTAGTCCTACATGCGTTGGTTGTGTTCCTGCGTTTGCCAATTGGCCTGCTTCATCATTGCCTTCTATCCTAGCGTGAATTGGTATCCATTGAAGAAATACTTTGTTATTCTTGCCTAGTTCGCTTAGCCTATCTAGGCATTCCCATACCATTCTGGATCTGATTGTTGGTGAGGTCAGCGCTTTGATGACCGCTTGACTATCTGAGAAGATGACAATCTCTTTCTTCCTATAGTCTCTGTCAGGGTTGAACTGCGCACATTTTCCTATGGCGTTAATTTCCACCTGGAACATGTCTAGGTGTTTTCCCATTGCTTTGGATAATTTGGTTGCTGGCCCAAATACGTCGGCTCCGTGCCCCTGTTCAGTTCTTGAACCATCTGTATACCATTTTATGGCACTTTGATGCAATGTGAGAATGCAAGTGGTGCTCTTTTTTAATATTCTCTACTTCTTATCACGATTGGCTTAGGATAATTGAACTCTTAACCTAGCCTGACATAAGTAGAAATATCACATTAAATATATATTTGTTTCATATCCTTACCATTTAGTACAGGTCATCATAGACACTTCAAATTTATGGCAAAATTTTTACATTTTAAGAGCATTCAGCCAAAACTGGCCCAAACTACTTCCATTAGACAAGTAGGTCAAAATGAGGTTTTTATAATTTCAGTATTTAGTTGTCAATACTTTCAGATATATTAGCTATTACTAAGGCGTTTCGGCTAATTATTATAAGAAGGTTTTTGAGCAATACATTAATGTCAGTATAATTAAAAATTGTCATCCTCATTAGTCCTTTATAACCATGTAAACGAACCAAAACTCCTTTGTACTCTCTGTATAATATTATCAACGGGAATAGGCCATCTTAATGTATGAATGCTTATTAGATCTTTTTATAGTTGTTTTTGCTGATTGATTGACGTATTGTTTCCAGAGTAGCAATTTCGTTTAAAAACACAAAGTTTGTTCTATTTCTTACTGGGTAATGAAATACACGCAGAGACAAGAGAAATAAAGGAAACAATAAAATCTGAATCAAAATGGCTTCTCTGGAAACAATATTAGGAAGCAATCAATCAAGAAAAACTAATATGAAAGAAAACAAAAAGCAACTCAAACTATCCCAGTATGCAAAAAGCCAAACTTCCATATATTATTGGTTTCAAATACAGAACTTTTCCAAAAAAAACTAACTAAAACGATAGTGTCACATAACTCTAGTGGCTTAATGGCTAATTAGTGTACACCTACATTAACTTCGTATTAATTAAGCTACTTATATTTTCATAACTTTGTTGTCTTAAAATGTCCCTTTCAATACTGAATAAAGCTAAAGCTTTGAGCCTGTCTTCTAAAATGGAGGTTCAAAGGCGATTTTTGATCAACTTCAATTTGTAAAATGCTCTTTCTCTACTGCTGTTTGTGACCATAAGTGACAGGTACATTCTTAAGGCAATCTCAATGTTAGGAAAACAACCTCTAATATTTTTTCTAGACTCCCTCTCCCCTGACTAATGGCATTTCCGTTTTCGTCGAATTATTTTTAAACTCATGGTAAAAGAAACTTGAACTGAATCAGTTCATTTTCCAATTGACCGTCTAAGTCATTGTTACACGTTTCTGCTGCAATTATCTCTTCATTACTAAGTAGTGTATTCAACCTTCTGAGAAACCCAAAACGAGTATCTATTAGTTTGTATGTCTCAATCCTATGTTGCAATGATGATTCAAATTTATCTATATATGATTGGAAGGAAATTCTGAGCTCGAAATTTTCTTATGGGGTTAGCTCAACTTCTGATGTTTAGCCACATTCAAAAGGTGACAAACGCACGTTTATTGTGAGTTATCGCTGTGCTTCATTCTCATACTATGTGCAACCTGAATCGGCGATCTCGGTAATTTTCATTTCATATTCTTCAAAGCTATCTCGACCCTGTCTTGCTGTTATAAGCCTTGTTAGCGATGCCAATGCTTAGGCGGCTGCATTCACGTCCAATCTAATGTTCTGCAGAAATTCACTCGTTTTGTTTACTTGGCCCAAGATATCTTCTTGTTTCTAACTTTCAAATTTTGTTATGCAAACTTAGGGAAATAACCCGTGAAATTCCTGAGTCTTGTTGTCCGGGATTTTGAAGCATGTGCTCTTGTTGTCCGTTTTGGCACAAGAACAGCTTTGTCAGCGTCGGCTTTTTTGAAGCAATCGGATGAAACTTATCTATTTGTTGGGTTAGTTTGCACTCGGCAGCAGCCTGCACTACAAGATTGAGTGAATGCCCGGAGAAAAGTACTAATACTACAAATTTATGTTCTGGCAGTATCAACGCTTGACGGCCATTGTACTCTCGGCTCACTGAAGAAGCATTATAAGATTGACCATTGTAGTTCTTAATGTCTAGCAAATACTAATTCCGAAATTAAAGTTTACGCAGGAAGACGAAAAATGGAAAGGAAAGAAGAAAATCAAAAAGTGAGAGGAGGAAGGAAAAGAACAACAAAGAATATTACAACTACAAAGGGAGATTAATCAGACCGAAAGATTTCATTAATTACGTTGGTAAATGCAAATTAAAATGCTCTGAATATGTACCTGCAGAGATACGAAAACTAGAATTTGAAACATATTGATAATTTGTCTCATACGACTACCAGGTCAGTTTTATCGCAGCGGAAGTACAGCAGTTTCCCAAAAAACAATTTTATGGAAGAAATGATGAAAAAAGGAAATTTTCAAGGAGCTCTAAAATACAAGACAAAGTGGTATGTTGAGAAATGCGTGTTAGATGGTTCAACATCAGAATATTTAGAGTTAATACTGCCCTAAAGAAGTTTAAAAGTGTTATGTCATTTATGTACATTTATCAGAAGCTAGAATTCAGGAGGTAGTTGCCAAATTGTGAAAAAGTCAAAATATAAATTTTCACTATCGTCTGGAACAAACAAGCGCTGAAATTTGAAATAGGTACTAAAAAAAGATGTAATGCATGTGTCAGATTGAAGATATAAACCAATAATAAAAAATACCCGAAAATAAAGAGACTCTTCAAAATGTTTATAACAAGCACCTAGAAGAAGCAGAAAATGCTCGGCGTTTAAGAAGGCGCAACTTTCAGTTGGCTAAAGACTATGATACCAACGAATATCGTATTTTATAAAAGGCAGCTTTGGGTGTATAACTGCGGTATTCATAACGGAAAGCAAGACCAAGGATATTATTATATTTGGGCTGAAAGTCTTGCAGGAAGAGGTGCTTAATGAGTAGGTTCCTGGTAGGTTACATAAATACTAACATAGCAAAAAGTGTCCGTCATCTCATCCTCTCGAGTGATTCATGCGTTGGACAAAATCAGAATATCAAACTAACTCTTATACTAAAAGCTATCTTACATGCCTCTCATACTGTGGCTGATATAATTTTAAAATTCTTATGTTCGGGCCACAGGTTTTTACCCAATGATTTCGATTTTGCACAAATCGAATCCGTTTTAAAAAAGCCAGCAAATACTGTATTTACTTTCCGAATACGTGAAGGTATACGCAAAACAAATTCGTGTAGTAACATGATTAGAATGAAATCATCACCAGAAAAACAAGCATCGATGAAGAAAAAATAAACCGGCTTGGTGGTAAAAAATAAACCATTTCTGCTTACTGTTCAACAAAACTCATTTGACGCACCTGTATATAGGACTAATATTAAAAAGAAAGAAGGAAGAAATAGCACTAAAATTAGAATAGACGACATTTGTATATGCGTGAGCTATGGATGGCCCAATGGCAAAACGATCGCTACAAAAAAAACCTCAAATCTTGATGAAATGATGCATCTATGGAATAAAAAGACTGTCAAGATTTTTACAAAAAATTACAAGCAAATGATAACGTTGAGAATGTAGATGGATATAATATAGTTACTTGGGATTTTGAAGTTGAAGGTGTTTAAATGAGTTTTTTGTCTCAATACATTAATTTTTTTTATATCAACCTTTTCAATTTTGTATCTTTTATAATAATAGCCAATAATGCAGAAAGCAACCAACCCAAAAAATATGGCTGTAAGTGTGATAGCGGTAAAATAGGATATTTTACCAGATAAAAATAGAAAGTAAAATTTTCTTTTCAAGTGTATTATATGTTATTATATAATTGTTAAAAAATAGTATAAAGCCCATTTTTTTTTTTAATTAAAAGCTTTTCTTTTTAAAGTGATTGAAATGTCGCTCTTTAGTATATGCCTCAGCTTCCCAAATGCTGCCCATGAGAGGAATCGCTCTCTCATGGGCCCATGGCCTCTTTCTAGTTCACGGGTTTGGTTATCTCTGCAAATGCGTTTTTCATGGCCGAGGTATATATATAACTATCCACCAGCTCAATTTCGTTGATTCAATGTTTATATTACCACTGGGAACAAGGTTTGTCATAAATTTTGCTTTTTACATGTTGATATTCAGGCCAACTCTCGCGCACACCTCCTGTAGATCCCGTAGCATTAGGCTTATGTCTCTGAGGCTATCCGAAATCAATACTATATCATTCGCAAAGCGTAGATTAGTTAGGTTTTTCCCTCGATTTTTAAGCCTCTTTGGTCTCAATCGAGTTTTTTGAATGCGCTTTCCATAACTGTGATGAATAACTTGGGGGATATCGCCTTGCCTTACACCTCGGCCAATGGGTATGCGGTTGGTATTTTCATGTAGTTTTACCGTCATTGTTGCATTTTTGTAGATGTTATGGACAATTTTAGTGTATCGGTAATCAATTCTGCATTCCTGGAGTGCCTCCAAAACCGCATCCAATTCAACGGTGTCAAAAGCCTTGTGAATGTCGACAAAAGCCAGGGCCAGAGGCCTTTTATATTCGATTGTTTTCTCAACGATTGTTTTAATGCTCTGTAAATGGTCATTAGTGCCAAAGCCGCCACGGAAACCCGCCTCTTTTACAGGTTGAAAAAAGTCGAGGTTGTTCTCTAGTCGGGTGGTTATATTTCTGGTGAAATATGCTTATTGGTCTGTAGTTTTCCAATTCCGCAATATCTCCTTTTTTATGTAATAGGATCACGATGGAATTGTGCAATTTTTCTGGAATTGTGCTATTAAAGAGACAAAAGATTGAAGAGAGCTTTTAGTTTTTGGAGTAACCGTTGACTGCCTATTTTGACTGCGTCAGAGTGTGCATTATCTTCACCTGGTGCTTTGTTGTTTTTGTTTTTTTTCAGAGCCAGTTTTATTTCCTCTGTTGTAATATCCGGTAATTCCTCTGAAACCTGATTGACAATGCCTCTTTTAGATGTCAGAAGTTCTGGCGCATAGTCCATCTTTCCTTCACCAGGGTGGCGACTTTTATATAGTAGTTAGTAAATTCCTCCACAATGTTCAGTATTTCTTTTCTGTTTGTCGTAATTTTTCCTTCTCTGTCCCTCATTTTGCATATATCTCTTTTTCCGCTTGTAAGTTTCCTGCGAAGTACTTTCATACTTTTATTATTCTCTATAGGGTGCTCGGTCTCTTTTCTCTAATATCTTCTGACATTCCTCCTTATCGCTCTAGATATTTGTTTATTCATAACCCGTGGTTACCGCTTCACTTCTTCGCCTCCTTCTCTCTTGCATCAGTTGTCTTGTCCTGTCGGTGATTCCCTTCTTGATCTTGGGCAGAATTTTCTTTGACCCTCTGATAAAAAAAATGCTTCACTAATAATACGAGGGCGAGTCTAAAGATTTCAAGTAACAAGATATATTTAACCCAAGAGCTGAAGAGATTAACTAACTGTGGATATTGGCATTGGCAACCTTCAATTAACTTTAACCAGACCCGTAGCTATGGAAAATGGCAACGTTTAATTTTTGCTATGTTGAATGTAATTGACTAAGAAAAGTAATAATTCTTCAAAGCTAACCAACCCAACTTAAACAAAACAGCCAAGAAAGCATTTATTGCATAATTGTTGAACACCTTGTATGATAAAAAGCTGTTTGTAGTACAACATCGTTCAATTCAGCTATCCAAGAAACTTGAAGAAAAATTCTGAAAATTCAGCAGGTGATCTCGAAAAAAGCGTAACTTTTGATTCAGCCTGTACGTCGCGATACCTATTTGTATTGAAATCAACAATAATTACAGAGCTTGAATCTTACATTTACCTTCATAAACTGCATATAATTGCCATACCAAAAAATTTTAACATTGGCATATTCATTTAGAAGGAGAAATGCATTTATTGATTATTTTTCAAACTCAATAATTAGCAGGTGACCATTTATCAGAACCATCTCATTATCGCTGCTTTACAGTTTTGATCATAACAGTGATTATAATTGCCTTTATAATAATCAACTGCCAGATCATAAATCAACAGATTTATATCTTCCCTCCTCGTGCATAGCCTTTACGCAGCTGTATCTCTCTTTATTTGCATGCGTTTTATCTGTGAGTAGGTACAGAATTTACTCGACAAATCCGTTTTGTGATCATCGCCGCTGATTATTTCGAGGTACGACAATGAATGATGTTTAAGTGATTCAATTTTTCTGCCTGGTTGAGTGAGTGAGTGCTTGCGGCCAGAGGCACAGGGCTTTTTTCTCGGAATAAATATTTTGACCCAGGCATATTCACGGTTTTCTATAATAATTAAGGACTCACATGATTTATCAAATATTACCGAGTCAAAGTTGAATAATTTTCCGAAGATTCTCAGGCAAGCTACTTCAGGAAGTTTTCATTTTCATTACTCTCACAAATTTTAATGTAAATTTAAAGTCGGTTGGAATTTTATTTAAAGGAATCACTGCCAAGGTAGTGTTATTTGTTATCTATTTATTATCTTGTAGATAAATTCCTATATTCTGGTGGCGCAATACGCCATCAGAAGACGATCTGAATGTCCTATGTTCGACTATTTGATGCATATTAATAAATTATGTCCTCTATTCATGATATAATTTTTTTTCTCATAGTTTTGTTGATAATTGTTTACATCTTCGGTGTAAAAGGTAACTATTTGGTACAGAAAAATTATGTAACTATTGGCTATAGTCTTGTTAACAATTATAGACAAAATCCTTTCTGGAATTCCTATGCATTAAACTCCATTGTCTAATATTTTTTGTAAAACGTTATAATTATAATACACAAATGTAAATCAAATGAAACAAACAATAAACAAAATTCAATTCAAAAAAGTTCGAAGGTCCCACCGAGATTTGAACTCGGATCGCTGGATTCAGAGTCCAGAGTGCTAACCATTACACCATGGGACCTCTGTGTCGAAACTTTGTGCTTGCCGCTTTTAGAACCCGGGCAGCATTACATAAGTTTTTAAAATTTCGTTATGATAAGCAATTGAATTAAATTTTAAGCATATAGGTAGTACGTATATTTTTATTGTTATCATATTATTATTATTATTATTATGACAAAATGACAAGAATATATTATTTATTTAAAGTGTTTACCATGGTCCTTCGAGCTGATTAAATCTCGTTGGCTTATTTCAACCTTTCAATAGCTAGAGTTTTGAAGTTTAGGTAGGATAAAATGACGTTAGGATATAATGTCTCTATGATGTGACTTAGGGATGTAATATTTGCGTTATTATTGTGTTTATTTTACCTGGAATGGACATAATCCAAATACCATTGTTAATTTTTTTTTATGAATTGCGTTTAGAATCTTTATCATGATTTTAATATCTAAAAATGTATTATGAGATTTATGATATTGATGTTAGGTGTAATATTACCTCTTTACGGCAGTATTCATTGTAGAATATAAGTCTTTAAACTATATTTTTTTGTTAATAATGAAGGTAGTTTATTTATCATGGCCCTTCGAGCTTCATACTGACTGTCCTAGAAATTCGTTCGTCTATATGGTTTGGGTTAGTATATAGGAATTTTTTTATAAGATATAAGATATTGAATATCTCTAATTATTTTCAAGATAGTTCTAATAGGCCAACGAGTTTGAAACTCCCTGTGTATGGAAATTATTATATGTTACTATTATCTATCAACGACAGAAGAAGTATTCTATATATAATACGTATAAGTTTTAATTACTTAATTGTACTTTTTAAAATAAGTTAAAATAGGAACTTTTTTACGATATTTTGAGATATATCGTTTGTCCAAAAAAATGTAGATATGAAAATTTATACAAATATACACAAATATATACGAATATTTTACCGTATCAGTTGCATCTAATTTTCGCAGCAATCACAATCTATACAAAAAGCATTGGAATGCTTCTCTACAAGTATTTTTACGTTCTATAAACCTGCTGGCACAAAAATTATGATTTAAGACTATAACCATTTAATAGTCATATTTCTGTACTTACGTGAGATTTTTTGTATGAAATAATGTATATCTCAACTCGTTGATTAAAACGTAGTCTAATAAGCCAACAGGTTTGAAAGGCTTTGAATATAGAAATTAATATTATGCGTAATTATTACCTATCCACGACAAAATTTATCTAGTAAAATATAAAGAAGTAAATTGTATTTTTTAATGAATTACATTTTGAATGTTCATCATGGTCCTACGAGCAGCACAAAATTTGTTCTAAAAATTTATAATTATATCAGATTTATGATATTAATATTATGTATCAATATTGCCTATACACAGCAAAAGAATTCCCCGTAAAATATAAATCTTTAAACAGTATATTTTTTTGTTAGGACCTTAATATAATATACTTATCATGGTCCTTACAGTGTGTCTTAAAAATTCGTTCGTCTATGGGGTTTGAGTCTACTCGGATATAGCTTTTTTTTGATAAGATATTGAATATATCTATTTATATTCAAGATGGTTCTAATAGAATCAACCCAACTAGCATTTATGGTGGCAGATACGTAAATGCTACTATCAGAGCCACTACAAAGTGGACGGTGACCATCGGCGGCTACGTCGTATATTCGTAGCTGCTAAGTAACTGCGACCAAAATCGGGAAAGATTTTGAGTAGCCGAGTAGTGTCTTGGGTAGTTTTTGCCACTAAAAGAGTTACTATGATGTGTTACTATAAAGTAGCCTGCTGGTGAATGCGACTTATCTGTTACGAAGCTGTCTAGTCGCGGGTTCATGGCAGCCAAGTGATTTCCACCGACCGACATGTGGAACTTTCGTTAAAATGTTAAACTTTATTCGCAGCGACCTCTTCATGCAATTTCACACTTCATAAATATAAATGTCATGATGGAATATAATTATGGAAGCCATTATTTGCAATAGAAACTCATGTAGTAATAAAAAAATAATAATAATTTGCTTGAAACTGGCGTGAAACTACTAAAATATTAGTCCACCGTGAAAAATAACAAAATAACTAAGGAAAAAAGCTTTAGTCTAGGTATATTTAGCTTGAAAACGCAAAATGTTTGAGCCATTTGGCTGTCCGTCTGAAAAGTCATGAAAAATATATGGCCGTTTAATCCGAAAAATACTTTATAGTTCCATATGCTTCCACAAAGTACCGGGAACAATAATATATGAGGCCAACCCTACCCGTTTGGAACTTTAAAATCTTCGGATTGATAAAGTGACAATTGTAACTACCCAGAGGCGACTTTATAGAAACAATAACTTTATAGTCACCTAGGAAGGTAGCAGTAACCATTTTGCTACTTTCAATGCTACTATAAATTAGTAGTAACTAGGTGTCGTGGCCGCGACTACTCCGTAACTTAAATTGTTACTATAAAGTAACAAAAACGTAATGGAGGCATTATGGTAGCACTTGGTAGTGACTGCTACTTCAAAAAGTTACTATAAAGTTTTTGGTCTTATGGTGTCATATTCAAAGATTCGGGTAGTTCCAGCCACTTTTTTAAATTATATGTTTGTCACTTGCAATTGGGGTGTTTATTTTTCACTTTTATGGTAGGTAGGCACTAACCGGTCACTCTCGAAATATACTTCAAAGTGACTTTTTATAGAGTAACATTTTAAGTGGCAGGGTGGGTCTAGGAACTATACTTTAGGGGCAGTGCCATTTTAAAAAGGATTGGGAACTATATTTACTAGTTGGGAATAGGTCAACGAGTTTGAAACTCTGTATTGCAAATTAATATTATATGCAATTTTTTATTTTTTGCCTGCGGTGTTCCAGACTATCCAGATTTCGGGTCAACTCCGGGTCGCCGACAAGTCGCTCTCTTCTGAATGGAATCCAGTAGCTTTAGGGTTTGCTTTGGTGCGGCACCCCAGATGTGTGAGCAATATTCTAAGCACGGTCTTATTTGCGCTTTGTAGAGCAAGAGCAACTGCTGCGGTGTATACTATACAGTGTTTTGTTGTGAAATAGCGCACCAAAGTTCTGGGAGGCTGATTTTGCGATATTAGCAACGTGGTCATGCCAGAACATATTGCTGTTGACCAAGACACCCAGTAGTCCGATTGACGAGGATGAAGGAATGGTCGATCCTGCCATCATGATGTCAGGGCCCGTCGTATTGGCCCTCTTGGCTGCTTGGATCTTTGCTGCATTGATCTGGACCAAATTTCTGTCGCCCCAAGTTTGAACTTTCTCCAGGTCTTGATTAATTGCTGTAATCTGCTCCTGTCTGCGGTGATAAGTCTCAGTCGCTGGTAAAGGTTTTTCTGATCTAAGTTGGGAGACAAGGGTACTGTCATCTGCAAAACTGAAAACAGGATCATTTCAGTCAGCAGGTCATTGATATAGAGAGGAAAGTATTGCGACCTGAGGCACGCCTGCATTAATGGTAAATGTATCTGAGATGTGTCCATCAACTGCAACGTGCAGAGATCGGTTCTTAAGGAAACTGGCAAGCCAGCTGTAGAGGGAGGCTAGCAGTCCGAAGAATGGCAGTTTGTTGAGCAGTCCGTCATGCCAAACTCTGTCGAATTCCTTCGAAATATCCAACGCAATCTCTCGAGACTCTCCATGGTTCTCAATTGTCCTATTCCTCATACGAGTGACATAGGCCAATATATCTCCTGTCGATCTCTCTTTGCGAAAGCCGTATTGACTATCGCTGATTATTCAGTTGTTCTCGAGGTACTTGAATAGTTCCTGATTGACTACACGTTCTATGACTTTGGAGATTATTAGATGCCAGGAAATTTGGCGATACTTTGAGGGCGTGGTTTTCTTGCCTTTTTTTGGAACAGGTTGCACTCTAGCGACATTCCATGTAGATGGGTAAATCCCTTATCCGTAAGACAGAGGAAGAAGCTTGGAAAAAACGGGTGTTAGTTCGTTGGCGCAGTTCTTTAACACGATAGCAGGTTTTCCGTCCGGTCCTGATGCCTTTTGCTTATCTAGTTCTTTAAGGATTTTACGAATATCACGGTGGTGAAACTTGATTTCTGCCATAGTAGTGTTGATATTCGATATGGTGGGGAGGGCCTCGCCTTGGGGGACGTCCAAGGTAGAATGCGATGAAAAGATTTTGGCGAGCATATTTGTCTTTTTCTTGGCTGTATTCACGGTGATGCCACGTCCGTCTGTCAAAGGTGGGAGAGACATTTTTGTAAAGTTATTACTTACTGCCTTTGTTACCGACCAGAAATTCCTGAAGCCACATTGGCATTGCAATCTGATTTTGCTGCCAGTACTGAGGATAGTGTCCTACTTCACTGACGTCAAAAATTATAGATGCCCATACATAGGATAGATGCCATTTATTGATAATTTAAAGTTTGTGAAAGGACTTTCAAACAATAATCTATAAGAAAACCTGAAAATTTCGCAAAGGTGTGTTCTGAGGATAGTTGCCTAATTCACTGACGTCAAAAAGGATAGATGCCCATACATGGGATAGATGGGAAAATACAGTTAGACACAAAAATATCTATTTGTACCTACGTTAATACTGAAATACATCCTTACTACTAACCTGACCTAACTTAAAGAACTCTTTTTGCTGCCATCAGTTTCCGTTTCTTCCGCTTTCCACATTAGTTGCAATTGTCCATGGTGCAAGTTTCATGCAACCAGTGTTTGCAAGTTATGCATTCTATCTAATCTACAACTTCGGGTGTTGTGTGATAATTCTCGTCACATACATCTGAAGTCTTCTTTCACCATATCCTCAATCGCTGCATTTGTCTGCATTGCTTCAATCTTCGTATTTCTTTTTTTCTTTTCGCCTTTGCCTTCCTGTCCTTTTACTATAGCATCTCCAATGTTTCTACCAGCTCTTCCGTTTCCTTTTTGGTTCTTCTTTTATTTCTCTGAGCATGCATTTGTCCTTGCTTGCCCTTTTGTTCATTAATTGTGGGGGTCTTATTTTCCGATTTTGGTTTATCATTTGTACATCATGTATCAAAATTTTCGCTGATTGCTTGCGCTACGATTTATTGACGGGTATCTGAGGGACCGGAGCTATTTCAAACAGTAATTTTGATGGAGTTTCTGCATACGTATCATCGATATCAACCCCCATTTTTGAGATACTAACAGTCGGTTCACATTGCTTACTAGGTATTTCTATCTTTTTATTTATTGTTTCATTATAATACAAAACATAATTTTCGTCATTTTCTAGAAAATTTTGATCTACAACTATTTCCATAGCATCAGAATTTTCATTGGGATGGAAGGTGGCATCGGTTTCCAATGAAGGAGGAGTAGCAATCTCATTTCTCGAAAATATTGCGGGAGTATTAGCCATTTTCACAACAGTGGCGTTATATTTCGGCGGAAGTGGCGAAATATCGGAAATTTCTAATGCTCCTATGGCGCCATCACTTTCAAAGGAGAACGATTTGTTGTCATTGTCAGCGCCAGTCACACTTTGTGAAGACAAAGATGCATTGGGTATCGCGTAGAAGTAATCTGGCACAATGTTCCGGTTAAGTCCTTAAAGGGTTTGAAAAATGAACGATCAAGGGGCTGAAGTGCCTGGGTGGTGTGACTTGGGATACATAGTAATATTATGGTCGTTAATTCTAGAACATCAGGATTTGCATGGGACGAGTGTCCATCAAGAATTAGAAGAACTTTCCCTTCTGGTTTCAGGGCAGAAAAAATTCTTTAATCCATTTTAAGAATAATTCTGAATTTATGTACGATGACTTTTTATTCATGTAGATTTATGCTCCTGGTGGCAAACCTTTCAATCTGTTATCACAACTTCTTACTTCCTTCATAATTAGATAAGGGGGCAAAAAATTACCATCAACATTGTTACACACTACCATTGACACTGTCTCCCCTTTTTCTTTTGATGTTACAGTATATAGTTATAAGTTGTATGCCTTGTTATAAGGCGAATCTTTTCAGCGCCAATATAAGACAAGCTTGCAGTAGTTCACAGCGAATTTGATATACCCTATATATTTTAAATCATGATATATTTTCAAATAATACAAAAAAACAACGGAAAAACAGACAGGTCACACTCTGTTATTTCTTCGTCTATTAGGCTGAAATTAGGGGCATACTTAAAAATGCATTAAGATTAAGACCATTTCCTGTAACACCCAAGATGGACTTTCAAGCATAAAAAGATACAAAATTGATATTAAAGACACACTTCGAGCTGCAAGAAAGAGTGGCAATTTGTGGAAATAATTAGCGGGTAGCGAGAGTCGGCAGCGGTACCGAACGTAGTTTTGAATGAAGTTGTGGGTATCTTAGTAGGTTAATGTGAGGGACAATATTAAAACCTTTCGG
>MU183493.1:282589-322537 GCA_016904865.1 Pissodes strobi | reverse complement strand
CAGGCTGGAGAACACCGAAGTACAAAGTCTGGAGCTGATCAATGACAGTTTGTGACAAGAGGGGATGCATTGTATTAGCAGGCAGGCACATCAAACTAATGAGAGCAGTTTGATTACGGGAAGTGACGCCCCCGCCATTCCGAATTGCCACGGGATGTGACCCATCAAATCTCATCGTCCTCCTCTAGGCTGGAGAACATCAAAGTACAAAGTCTGGAGCTGATCACTGGGGAGTGACCCAACAAACCCCATTCTTACCCCTGTCAAACTAGGGACCACCAAAGGAATGAGTCTGAGGCCGATGCTTCCAGTGGAAGCGGCCCTGGGTGGTAGATGCATACGCCTACTCGCAACGTCCGGTGAAAGACCACCCCACCAGAACTGGGAGGCGCTAAGTGGTTTTTCCGAATCAGGTTCCGCTTCCGCGCTGGTGGTTCCGGGTTCCACAATTGAAATATATTGGCATTTTAGTGCTTCCAGGATCAAAATGTTCCGGAAGTAAACTCCTCGGCCATTCGGATCTCCAGGTGCTAGGCGGCCCTGGGAGCCCTTCATTCCGCATTTCACAGACAGCAAAGATACCGAACTAATTTAGAATAGATTTCTGCAACATAAAAGGCCTAAATATAAACATAAATTCGGTACTCCAACATCTACAAGCAAATAGACCACACATACTAGCCCTTACAGAAACACAAGTATGTTCTATCACAACAGTAAACTACCCTAATCCTGGTTACAACTTACACACCCGATTTAGACATAAGTTCGGAATATGCCTTTTTGTCCGACCTTTCATGTCATCGCGAGGAAATCCTCGAACCGAACAACCTTGACGTCATATGGCTCAAGTCCGCCGCCAAGGGAGTAACCAAGTTTATATGTTGTCTGTATCGTCCTCCGAGCGATAGAGCCTACCAAAGCATTTTTACAACACTAGCTACCACTTTTGACTCAATACAGGTCGATCACCCCAATTCAGAAATAATCGTTCTGGGAGATTTCAATGCCCACAATACCAACGGGCTCAAACATCACAACAAGACCGACAACTCGAATCTCAGAGAGGGGCGAATTCGCCGCCTTCCTGGATTTTTTCTAACCACCAATCCTGACCAGTACACAATTACAGTTAGTCCGCCATTAGGTACTTCCGACCACAAACTTAATTCAATGGTTTGTAAATTGCCACTTCTACAGAAGGATCCACCATTGCCTCGCAAAATTTGGCATTACAATTCTGCAAACTGGGAGGTTCTAAGGGAGTTTTACCTAGATTTTCCTTGGCTCGACATCTGCTTTGGCACCAGCGACCCGTCAGTCTGCTACGAAGAGATTACGCAAGAAATCTTCTCAGGAATGGAAGCATACATCTCAAATTCCAACAAGTTACCGTCAGAACGGGAGCCCTGGTTCGACAGAAGATGCGAAAGAGCTGTAGGTAGGAAACAGCAAGCCTACAAGTACTGGCAGCAAAATCAGACCGCTGAAAATCGCAATAATTTTGTCGAAGCGAGAAACGAATGCAAACGTTTGATCGACGAAACTAAGGACAAACACAATCAAAGAACCAGGAATAAACTTTTTGCACTGCCCCAGTGGCTCCAGGAATTTCTGGTCGGTAGCAAAATCAGTAAATAATAACATTACAAAACCGTCTCTCCCACCTTTGACAGACGAACGTGCCATCACGGCAACTACAGCCAAGGAAAAAGCAAACATGCTTGCCAAAATGTTTTCATCGCACTCTATCTCTACCAAGGTAAGGCTCACCCTACCATATCGAACATCAACACTACCATGGCAGAAGTCAAGTTTCATCACCGTGATATTCGTAAAATCCTTAAATTATTAGATACGCAAAAGGCATCAGGACCGGACGGAATACCTGCCATCGTGTTAAAGAACTGCGCCAACAAACTAACACCCGTTTTTTTCAGGTCATTTTCTTTGTCTTACGGAAAAGGGATTTTTTTTTGGAAAGTCGCTCGAGTGCAACCTGTTCCAAAAAAGGCAAGAGAACCACGCCCTCAAAATATATCGCCCAATTGCCGTGCTTCCAATAATCTCCAAAGTCATGGAACGTGTAGTAAATCAGCAACTACTCAAGTACCTCGAGAACAACAGAATAATCAGTGATAATCAATACGGCTTTCGCAGAGAGAGATCGACAGGAGATATATTGACCTATGTCACTCATATATGGAGTAGGGCAATTGAGAACTACGGAGAGTCTCGAGCGATTGCGTTGGATATTTCGATGGTATTCGACACAGTTTGGAATGACGGACTGCTCAATAAACTGCCGTTCTTCGGACTGCCTGTACCTCTCTGCATCTGGCTTGCCAGTTTCCTTAAGAACCGATTTTTGCACGTTGTAGTTGATGGGCACATCTCAGACACATTCACCATTAACGCGGGCAAGCCTCAGGGCGCAATACTTTCCCCAACTCTGTTCCTCATCTATATTAATGACCTGTTGACCCAAACGAATAATCCTGTTTACAGTTTTGCAGATGACAGTACCTTTGTCTCCCAATTTAGATCAGAAAAACCTTTACCAGCGACTGAGACATATCACCGCAGACAGGAGCAGATCACAGCAATTAATCAAGACCTGGAGAAAGTTCAAACTTGGGGCGACATAAATTTGGTCCAGTTCAATGCCTCAAAGACCCAAGCAGCCACTTTTAACAAGAGGGCCAATACGGCAGGCCCTGACGTCATTAAGGCAGGATCGAACATTCCTTCATTCTCGTCAATCGAACTGCTGGGTGTCTCGGTCAACAGCAATATGTTCCGGCATGACCACGTTGCTAACATCGCAAAATCAGCCTTCCAGGAGCAGTCGATCTTGCTCTACAAAGCGCAAATAAGACCGTGCTTAGAATATTGCTCACACATCTGGGGAGCCGCACCAAAGCACACACTAAAGCTGCTGGATTCCATTCAGAAGAGAACTGTGCGTCTCGTAGGCGACCCGGAGTTGACCGGGAATCTGTATAGTCTGGAGCACCGTAGACAACTATGCCATCTTTGGTCGAGACGTCCCTGTTTTACAGATATTTTCCTAGGATTTGGCCCGCCTCATCCCTTGGCAACGCCTGTCAGAGAGTCACGACAGATGGCAAGAGCGCACCAGTTCGTCGTACAACTGGAAACACCTAGAACATCGCTTTACATGAACTCCTTTATCTGGCGTACTGCATCACTGTGGAACTCACTCCCATTACATCTGTTTTCCCTTAATTACAACCTGCTACCATTCAAAAACCGTGTCAATCAACATCTTCGCACACACCGCTCGTCGAGCGCCATATGATCTACTCCCTTTAGTGTGTGTGTCACTGCTATATAGAAAAAAGGTATAATATATGCATGCCATCAAATTGCGTTTTTTTTTCAGACTCCTTTGCACATTTCATAATCTGGTCCGTAAGATTAAACCATTTTACAGCAGTCTTGTATATATTGTCTGGAGAGATTCCCGATTTTGTGCTTTTCTAAGCTTCTGGAATTCTTTATTGCAGACAGATCGTATATCTTTCGCTTCTTGCTTAACTTTAGCAGATCCTAATCCTTCTCTGGTTCGCGTTTACATAAGTCGAGTTTCAGGCAAATTGACAGTAATGGGGGAAAGTGAGCGGTATAGTTACTATGCCGTTCGCTATACCACTTGATTTACATAGTTTTCGCCCATTTACTCAACTGATTACCAAGAGCCACGTTTACCAAGAGGGCCAATACGGCTGGCTCTGATATCATTATGACAGGATCGATCATTCCTTCATCCTCGTCAATCGGACTGCTGAGTGTCTCGGTCAACAGCAATATGTCCTGGCATGACCACGTTGCTAACATCGCAAAATCAGCCTTCCAGAAGCTTGGTGCGCTATTTTGCAACAAAAACTGTAGACGCCGCAGCACGTGCTCTTGCTCTACAAAGCGCAAATAATGCTCACACATCTGGGGTGCCGCACCAAAGCATACTCTAAAGCTGCTGGATTCCAATCAGAAGAGAGGTGTGCGTCTTGTCGGCGACCTGGAGTTGACCCGGAATCTGGATAGTCTGGAACACCGCAGACATGTGGCCGAGATGTTCCTGCTTTACTGATACTTTCACGGCAGATGTATTCAGAATTTGGCTCGCCTCATCATGCATCTGGCAACGCCTGTCAGACAGTCACGGTAAACGGCGGGAGCGCACCAGTTCGTCGTACAACTGGAAACACCTAGAACATCGCTTTGCAGGAACTCTTTTGTCTGGCGCCCTGCATCACTGTGGAACTTACTCCCAGGGAATTTGTTTCCCCCTAATTACACCCTAAAACTATTCAAGAACCCTGTCAATCAACATCTTCGCACACACGAGCGGAGTAGCGCGCCATAGGATCTCCCTTTAGTGTGTGTGCCACTACCATAAAAAAAGCTTATGGCAGGTATCAATTCGCCACTTTTATAGATTCGCACTAACCAACTTACAAAAACGTTAAATAAATTGATGCTGCCATTAAAATAAGCACATTATATTTATTAACATCTTGTATAAGCTGACGATATCGACAAAAGGAAAGAAATTGTGCTTTAGAGTTTGTGAAGTAACGTTACTTGCGTTTAACTAAACATTTTCAGCTCATCAGACGTTTTCACATTTTTATCTCTCCGATACTCCTATCTGTCCCATCACAGTAGCATTACTTTTCAAATAGCGACTTATGACTTATCTCCAATTCCTATAAACATCAAAACTTCCCTTGTTTTCCCGTTTTTTTTTTACTATCTTCAAACGATATTAGGGCCGTATCGTTAGCAGATGGCACCAGGAAATCAAACTGCCTTCATAAATTTGACACCATCTTGCAAAAATTTCATATCGGAGCATCCTTAAATAAGGCTCTCTTTGATTTATACTTTCTTATATTTCCAGTTTTATAGTGATAAATGCAAGTTGCGATTCCGGCCAACGAAATTGTGTCACATATACTTTGGTTTATGACTCCGGTGCATATTTTACGTATATTTCTCCATTTCAAAGTATGTAAGCGTATTTCGTGGAATATTTTCGGGAAATAATGTACGACTGTTTATTTATTTAGTTTATCGGAGACTAAACTTTGTAACAATTTGAATCGTGGAGATGTATTGTATTAATACGGTACGGACGAATGTAATGCATGGTAGAGATATATTTCAATCGAACCCTATACCTACGCATTTTACATTTTGACTTGGTTGTGCATTATAGAAAAATTCTGTTGGATCGTTCTGATGTCTCAATCATTGAGTTAAATCTAAGGCTATTCTGAAATCATATTTATGGCAATACGTTTTAATATCATCTTTGTAATTTGATACTTTTGTGCATTAAAATTCAACCAGAAAATAAATTCGCCCTACCCTACCGTAAGCTACCAAGAATTATTGTCTTTCAAAATATTATTTTAGCTTATTTTAATATTTAATAAACTCGGTCGTCGATTCAGATTTTCACGTAGGTTTGAAGAGCATTGTGTGCCGGCAGTATTGTATGCTAAAATATGTGTTTTGTCAAGTAATTCTGTTGACTTTGCTGCACAATTGGATATCGTGTCGGGCTAAGGCATATTTATACAGCGAATTTAACATATTTAAATGACAATGTTTCATATGAATATGAATAATACGATGCATGTCAGTTTTTGGCGTCAAAGTGTAAATTATTAATTTTATTGCAATGTGAATATTTTCAAGAAAAATGTCACAATTTTAACATGATCGAAAATTAGTTTGCAATATCTCTAACTGAACTGTTTTAATAATTAAATAATAATTAATTCAATTTCGATAACAGTTCCAGATTTATATCACATTGCTCCTTTCTTTACAGTTGATGAATTGTCCTTTTAAAAGTATGAAAAAATACATAAAAGCGAAACAAAATAATAATAATTGAGAATTAAAGAATGATAATGAATTCAACGGCGAACTTAAAGGAAAATGACAAAACTATTCACTAATATCAGGCCATGCCCCGACAGAAGAAAGATATGAGATTGACAAAGACTCCTTCTACGATCAGCTAGAGGATACGATTAGCACTATACCAAAACAAGATATATGCTCATCCTACTAGGAGACTTCAACGCCAAAGTGGGTAGAGAACCTGCACTTCACGATATTTCAAATGGCAACGGCCAACAATTGGCAGGACTAGCAGCGACCAATAATCTAATGGTTGTATCAGCGATGTTCGAACACAAAAACATACACAAAGAGACGTGTCTCTCGAATGACCACAGAACACGAAACCAAATAGACCAACGCTAGATAATGCAAAAAATTTCATGGATGTGAGAAGCCGAAGGGGTGCAAATGCGGACTCCGACCATTTCCTAGTACAGATAAAAATGCGCCTGAGAATTAAGAGAACGAACGAACAGCAAGCCACAAGTACAGCAAGGTGGGAAGTAAGCACACTTGGAAACGCAGAAATACGAACCAAGTACCAAACCGAACTACTACATAAAACTCTACGACAAAACACTCCTGAAAAAGAAGACATAGAAACAACCTGGGGCACCCTCAAATCAACTATTTTGGCAGTCACGAAGAAAACACTGGGAAAGAAAAGCAGGACAAAGATGAAAAAATAATGGATAATACGGAATGTGAACAAATCCAAAATTCAAAAAATAAAGCCAGATTGCGCATGTGACAATAATAACGCCGATATAGAGGAATGTGAAACATGCAGAGAGGAGGCAAGAAAACTATAATGAACAAGAAAAAGCGGCCCAGAATAAAGTACTACAGCAATTAGAGGAGGATGCCAAAAGCAACAATAGTAAGAGATTCTTCAACGAAATATCACAGATAAAGAAAGGGTATAAACCCATAACAAGCAGTATCCTAAAAAGTGATGGGGACGATCTAATAACAGGCACATCGGAAATACTTAAAATATTGAAAGAGAATTTCAACAACCTGCATTGAACTGGACCAAATTTCTGTTGCCCCAGGTTTGAACTTTCTCGAGGTCTTGATTAATCGCTGTAATCTGCTCCTGTCTGCGGTGATAAGTCTCAGTCGCTGATAAAGCTTTTTCTGGTCTAAATTGGGAGACAAGGGTACTGTCATCTGCAAAACTGTAAACAGCATTATTCGTTTCGGTCAGCAGGTCATTAATATAGATGAGGAACAGAGTTTGTGAAAGTATTGCGCCCTGAGGCACGCCCGCGTTAATGGTGAATGTGTCTGAGATGTGTCCATCAACTGCAACATGCAGAAATCGGTTCTTAAGGAAGCTGTCAAGCCAGCTGCAGAGAGAGGCTGGCAGTCCGAAGGACGGCAGTTTGCTGAGCAGCCTGTCATGCTAAACTCTGTCGAATGCCTTCGAAATATCCAACGCAATGACTCTTACAGAGCTGCTCATCATCATTTTTGACATAGCCACCTAAAATATACATGGTCTCTGTTTATTGTGTCACCCTCTAGATCAAAATGAAATTCAAGTTCAGCTTGTAGATGCATTTAAAAATAAGCTTGATGGTGGGCACAAGATATGTATAAAACTTATTGAAAATGTATAAGAATAAATTCATGTAAACAAAAAATAATTGATAAGGAATTCAAAATATCCAACGAATAAAGCAAGTATTATAAACAGACAAAAACCATAAAACTTACTAAAACTGATCAGAAGCAAAATTGTGATACTTTTTCTATCATTCAGGTTTATTAACCAAAAATATAAAATCAGCATGCTTTCTTCTTTCTAAAGCATTAAGGAAAGCATACACTTGCCCAAACCATAAGTCACACAAATAAAATTAATGTGAAAACAGTAAATATTAATTTCCATTCCAGACCGCTTTCTAAATTAGGAAATGGGGAAAACTTCTTTTACTTTTTCAATAGAAATAAACTTCGTGGAGGCAAAGTTTTCAATGGCCCTCATATATCAAAAAACTTTCCCATTATTTACAGTGTAATTTTAGACTAATTAAGCCTTTCGACGTATTATGGAAACATTAAAAATTAAGAGGTCTCGATTGGACGTTAATACAATTTAGTTCGGTTCGTAATTCGATCAGCTACTCTCTAACGCTGGAGTGCGCTGTTGGGGGTATTAGTTTTCTAGAAGTTATGTTATACTCTGAAAAGTTTGACGAACAAATCGAATTTTGATATTTTTAAAAGTATTAGGAATTATTTTTATTTATTTATTTAGTTTAGTTTGAACAATAAAAACAGGATTTATAGAGTTAGCAGTATTGATTTCGAATGTGTATACGTATTCAACTTTGTTTTCTTTTCGGTAAGTAAGACTCTTCCATACCAGTCCAGATCAGTCTATTTTGGTGATCTTCTAGGTGTCTCGTCCTGGATCTGAATGACCATGGAACTGTTCAATATGGACTAATCTAGAACACCACTTAACCTGCATGGCTAAAATAAAAAGAATAATAAAGTATCAGCTAACAAGACGAAGCTGCATTTACCTATCCTCTCTATATCTAAGTTCATCAGGACCAGATTCCAAGGTGAAATATTAGACGGTCCTTAAAAAAAACCGACATTGTTGTCAATCCTCAAGTATCTCGTTTAGTAAGAAGTGTGTGGCAATAATCTTAAAGTACTTTTCGATTTTCCTATCAGTAATTCTGATGGAAAACCATAATAATTTTAGTAATAAAACATTTCTTGTTGCGGCAGACATTTTGTGCAATCCATGTCATCTAGTCTTATTATGCGGTCTTGTTTTAATGTAAATGTACTCAAAAAGAACAAAGAAAGAGCAAATCCTTTAGTCCATCGCTTCGCCGATATTTTTGCATAATTGATTAAAATCTTGACTTTTAACTGTTCTAAACGACTGGGTATCTTCCGATAAACATTACACCGATAAAATTACCTTATGGTGAAAGGTCGGTGGCCATTCATCGTGGAAACATAACAATTAAAGATGATAAGAGGGAGCAAAATTATTTTGAGTTGCAAGTATTTCTTGCCAAAGAAGATCGCTAAGTTACTCACCGATCAAATAAATTCCCTTCAATAAAAAAAAGTCAGATATATATGCTGCAAACAATCCTGCCCAGATATTAAGTTTTTCTGGATCCAGTAAGGGAGTTTTACTTATTGATCACTCCAACACAGATATTAACTTTCTCTGGATCCTGCAACGGGAGTCTTGCTTATTGATAAATTCGTAGAGTAAAAATTTTCTTCGTTCGAAAAAACAGTATTATTTGAAAAAAAAATATATTTTGTTCATATGATATGGAACTTGAACTTGAAAAATGTTACAAGAACATTCACAGTTAATTATAAACAACTAGAGCGTTTGGCGGAAGCGATTTTAGTCCTAACGATGCGGCTATCAGCATTTTGTAGAATATAAATACGCAGGCAAACGCCAAATTCATCAGGCTTTAGGGTCTTTCTTAACACTGCTCAATTAGTTGGGTACATGCACACTGGTGCGTAATCTTCTAGTTGTTATATCCCGCAACCTCAATATCTGTGAACACCTGTACATAGGTACAGGGTGATGAGCTCCTCACCTAACCTGGATGTATATGTACATAAGTACACGGCACCCGGGAGATTCTAAAAAGCGGTGACAGTCGAATCTACGAGTAAAGTATCAAAATTTCCAGTAAGGGGATTTTTAATAAGTAGTGCAAGTGCCTTAGAAATCTGTGACAAACTTAAATTAAACTATTCCGTCAATGAGAGACGCTAAAAGACTTACCATATTAATATTAAAACAAATACATAAATAAAAGACAACCCAGCTAGCATAGACTTTATTAATGAAACAGTGACCAAGCGATTCCAAATCTGAGCTATTCTCCTGCACACTAAGTAAGGCGTGGCGTCACGAGTAAAAACCAATTCGTGACAATATTGATGTTATCCAGAATAGTTCCTAGGGATTTTTGATCAATTTTATGATTCACAGCAAGTCTATAAGTGGTTGTCTGGGATTTTCTTGTATCGAAAGCACACTGTCTAGTTTCTTGATATGGATGGTGGCAGTCTAAGGTCTTCTAGATCTTGGTTGGTTTTTTATGATCCGAGTAGTTCTGTACACCCACACTTCAAAAAGAGGCAGGTTTTTAATATGACAGTTCGGGTGCCAACAGCCAACATTGAAACAAACACTTTTATATCTTTTAATGACAAATAAACTCATTAACTCTGTTTATAAAGAATTATATAAAAATAAATTACCATCTTGGCTGATTATAATTCTGCACCGCAAGGAGGGCAAATGGGTCTTATGTATTCAGCGCATGTTTCCACCACATCTCACACATAGTTAACGACCCTTTGGATTTGCATTGTAAGGAATCGGTTGATTTCTTTATTGAGGAGCTGAAACTGTTTCTACTTGGCATAACACATCCAAAACAAGCAGACATCACTTTCAGCTGATTTCCTAGGATAAACTAACTGAATGCTATCTTTTGCAGAAAATCCTTTATTGGGAATTATGTACCTTAGGTTTCCGTTTGTCTCGATGTTGATTTGATAATTATTAGGAACCGTGTTAAGAGATTTAGAAAATTGTATATATTTACATTTACATTAAGAACCATTTTGTTCCTAACACACCAGTCACAGAATCTGTCGATGCCCTCCTGAAACTGCACAATGTCACTGTCACTGTTAATGCTTTTAAGAATTTTTAAATCGTCCGCGTATAAAATATATTCAGAAGATAAAAAACAATTACATATATCATTAATGTGTCCCCTGAGGAACCCCAGAAGTAACACTTATGACTTTTGAGAGGTGATTTTTTATTTTGACAACTTGTGTTCGATCAGAAATATATGAATCGATTCACTACAAAAGAGTTCCATGAACCCCATAACCAGAAAATTTCATCAAAGGCAACTGATGATCTATTTTATCAAAGGCTTTTGAGAAATCGGTGTAGACCGAATCTACAACATTGCCCTTCTCCAGGCTTTCTATATATATTCGGTGTAAAGCAACCGATTGGTATTAATTGATTTATGTTTATTAACTCCATTATTTTTGACATAAGATATATTTTTGAAACTGGTCTATAATTTTTAATATAAGATTTATTCCCAGAGTTTTATAAGAGAGTTTCTAAACAATTGGAAAAACTCCATTAGCCATAGAGTTATTAAAAATTAACCAGAGGGTCCTTGAAAGTGAAAAAGAACGTTTCTTTAAAAATTTAGCAGTCAGTCCATCTGGGCCTGGTGTCTTATCTAAATCAATTTTATCGAGTCACGCCAATACGTACAAAATTATGAAATTATAGAAACTAATATTCAAGGTCGTGTTTCAGTAGTAAGTTTCATTTTCATGAAGAGGGACAGTGACAGTGTTTACATATACAAGAGAAGTAATTCGCAAATGCATACACAACGCCATATCCAGAGGAGTACTCTGCACTGTCAAGTATCATCACCTGCGGAATGCCCCTGCAATCACTCTTTCTTTTAATAAAATTCCAGAAGGTCTTGACATTACGATGTATCTTCTTCTTGCGGTGCCCTACTCGTTGCGGACGTTGGCGAATAACAAAGTGAGTCCGTACCATTTACGCAGAATATGCAACCATGAATTCCTCTTTTGCTGTCTGTTTTGCCCTGTAAGATAAGTTGCCGGATACGATACGCATTATATGCCCAAGGTATTCCATTTTGCGTTTTTTAACAGTGAATGAGATTTCTTTCTGTTTACCGACTCTGCGGAGAACCTCCTCGTTGGTGATGTGATCGGTCCACGATATTCATAAAATGCGACTGTATACTCACATTTCGAAGGTCTCCAGTTTCTTCATCATTCGGTCTGTCATTGCCCATGCTTCTACCCCATACAAAATAATTGAAAATATGTAGCACTTAGCTAATTTGATTTTTGTGTTCAAAGATATATCTTTGCTAGTAAATAATGACTTCATGTTGTTAAATGGCGTTCTCGCTTTTTCCTTTCTTGATCTTATTTCTATAGACTGGTCCCATTGAGAGTTTACTAATGATCCAAGATAGCAATATTTCTCGACCTGCTCTACTGGTTCGGTGTTAAGTATCAGCTGTTCTGCTTGTTGTTGTCGTTTACTGATAACCATCCATTTGATTTTTGAAACATTGAGCTTCAAACCGTACTGTTCGCTGATGGCTTGGATCTTTCTCAGTAGATGTTGAAGTTTTTCGATACTACTGGCAAGTATTGCAGTATCGTCAGCATACCGAATGTTGTTGATGAGTTCACCATTTATTTGTATGCCCACATTAGCGTCGTGTAATGCTTCCCTGAAGATTTCCTCTGTATATCTGTTGAACAGGAGGGGAGATAGTATACATCTCTGGCGCACACCTTTCTTTATTTCGACCTTTTCAGTAGTTGAGTTACCTACTTTCACACACGCAGTTTGTTCCCAGTAGAGGTTGGGTATCATTCTTATATCTTTACTGTCGAGACCTACCTTTATTATTATGGATATGAGAAGTTCGTGGTTGACACTATCGAAGGCCTTTGCAAAGTCAATGAAGCAGATGTAGACATCTTTATTTGTGCAGCGTTGGATTAAAACTTGCAAGGCGAATATGGCGTCCCTCGTGCCAAGTGCATTACGAATACCAAAATGCGAATCATCAACCTCAGAGACGCATTTTGCGTAGATTCTGTTCTGTATCACTTTTGTAAAGATCTTAGTTCAGTGATTAATTAAGCTTATTAGTCGATGTTAGCAGCAGGTTCTTGCATTTGATTTCTTTGGTATGGCCATAAATGTCGAGTGCATCAAATCTTCAGGTATTACGCCAGTGTCGAAGATTTCATTGAATAGCTTTGTTAGCATATCAAGGAAGCTCGAATTCGTCTCGCACATAATTTCAAGGATCTCAATTTTGCTCTTCATGACTGGTAGCCCAGCTGTAACCTCATCTAGGTTGTGACTGTCGGGTCGCGCATTATTAAACAGCTTTTCGATATAGTGTTTTCAGATAGCGTGTAGGTTTTCCACTTCTCTTTTTAATATTCCATTTTAATTCAGAAAGCTAGTTGTTCGACGATTAAATTTTTTCATCGATGTAAGCTCTTTGATCATCTTATGTATATTGTGATAATCGTACTTCTTCTCGTATCCTTCAATTTCAATGCACTTTTCTGACAGATATGCTTCCTTTGCCTCCCTTATCTTCTTCTTGATGAGTTTACGCGCCTCAAGGTATTTCTGTTGATATTTGCCTTTATAAGTTCTCTTTTTCTCCATCAATGGAAGAATTTCGTCGGTCGTCCATTCTTTTCAATTTGTTTTTTCTCTATTTAGAAGTTCTGAGCATGATGTTTGAATAGCTTCCTTAGTCAAAGTCAAAAAATGCTTTATTATAAAAATATCAATATGATCTCATTTACAAAAATGAAAGAGAAGAAAAAAAAAAGAACGCAATACTTAACCAAACACACATGTACATTCTTAAATGTCTAAGAGAGAGTTAAAATACAGTAGTTATATTAATTATCATTATAGAATTCCTCCAGAGATTAATAGGCCTTTAAAAGCAAAAGCCTCTTTACTTCTCTGGAAAAATTCTGACATTATCCAGGCTTTTAATCTCAAGAGGCAGGCGGTTATAGAGCTTTATGCTCTCATATATTATGGAATTCTTGGTTAGTGCGCTTCTTGGGATGCCCAAACTCAGATTGGAGCCATTGAATCTAGTAACTCTTACATTGCTATCATTATTAAGGCTTCTATATTTTTTATGAACCATTTCAACCGTAAGCAAAACAAAAAGACAAGTTAATGTTAGAATCTTCTCCCGTATGAAGAGTGGACGACAATGTTCCCTGCAACCAACCCCACATTGAAGACTAACAGCTCTTTATTGTAAAATGAACACTTGGAGAATAAGTTGATGGCTGGCAAATCCCCAAAATTGAATGTTGTACCTAAGGTGGGATTCGACAAGTGCAAAATATACACCTCTTGCCACATTATGGCCCAACTCATTCCTTACGGTTCGTAAGGCAAAACATGCGGAGGCTACCTTTCTGCGCAGACCATGGATATGCTCTTTAAAATTGAGTTTTGAGTCTATCACTAATCCCAGAAACTTTGAAGACTTCCTAGTAATAAGAGTCTGATTGTTTAAATTTATGTTATTAACAGTACACTTAAAAGAAATTAAACTAGTTTTTGAAATATTAAAAGTTACTTTATTGCTATCACACCACCGCTTAACTAAGAGAATGTCACGGTTGATGGTATCCTCCAGAATAACTTTATCAGTGCCCAACCAAAGGATAGTTGTATCGTCAGCAAATAAAGTAATTGATGCATTAATATTGATACTGATATACGCCAAATCATTAATGTAAATCAAGAACAACAATGGTCCCAGGACTGAGCCCTGAGACACCCCATGTTCAATGATTCGTACTGACGATACATCCCCGTGGTTTTTCACAACCTGTCTTCTATGGGAAAGAAATGAACGCAACCAACTTAACGTGTTCCCTCTGAAGCCATAAAGTAAAAGCTTCTGTATCAATATTTTGTGACTTACACAGTCGAACGCTTTGGAAAAATCGCAAAAAACTGCCGCCGCTATTTCTCCCTCATTCAAGCCAAAATACAATCCCTGAAGAAAGCTGAACACTGCATCGCTAGCACTTTTTTTTTATCTTGAAAGCCAAACTGATTCACATTGAGTAATTTGTGCTGCTGGAGAAAAGACAACATTATCGATTTTACAAGCTTTTCGATAATTTTTGAAAGAGTAGGTAGGAAAAGTAGATATTGAACGGTAACACGATGGATCAGCAGTAATGCCACCCTTAAAAAGAGGTTTCACAACTGCCGTTTTTAGACTTGCCGGAAAAATACCCTTATCAAAAAAAAAACATTTATAAACCCAGCGAGACATCAAGGACACAATCAGGTAAATTATCAAATATTTTCACTGAAAGATTATCAATTCCTGAAGAGTTTTTATTTTTGATTTGCCTAAGAACTGTTATTATTTCATTAAAATTGGTATGAAAAAGCGTGAAAGAGTTTGGGACCGAGATATGCTTGAGATAACTAATAGGATCAATTCCTGATGGTATCTGAGACATCAACCTTTCTGCCACAGAGCAATAAAATTCATTAAATTCATCAGAGGTCAGATCGGGTTCATGCATAGGATTTGCACTCTTCTAAGCTGTCGTCGGTTTGACCGTCAATTTCAGTACAGGCTTTACTGATAGATTTCTGCACCTTTTGTTTGATTTCAGGTTTGTGGAGTTTCCTTATATCAACTGTTTTACTTGAGGATTTTCTGTCGATTCTCTTTAGTTTGATCTCCATTCTACATACAACTGGATTGTGGTCGGAGTTAATGTCAGCACCTGGATAAGTTTTTACTGACTTAACTGCATTGCGAAACCTTTCTTGGACAGTGATATAATCTACTTGGTTTCTAATTATGTTGCCTGATGTGTCAGCTGGTGACTTCCATGTATATAGTCGACGAGGGGGAAGTTTGAATAGAGTATTGCTAATAACTAGATTGTGTTCTTCACATAATTGAACTAGTCTGTCACCTCTCTCGTTGCGCATACCTAGTCCATAGTTACCAACTATATTAGAGTATTTTCCTTGACTCACCTTAGCATTAAAGTCACCCATGACTATCGTTATTGCACTACTTTTGTTCTGTTTCATGAGGAGTTCCAGTTGATCGTAGAATTCTTCAGCCAGTTCTTTATCTCTTTCTGCTGTGGGAGCATAAACCTGTATGATATTTATATCCAGTGGAAAAGCATGCAGTTTAACCATAATTATTATGTCGGACACTGGTATGAAGGATTTCACTGCAATTGCTTATGATTATTGCTACTCCATTTCTATGTTTTGGATCATTGTTACCTGAGTGATATACTGTATGATCTTGTACTGTGCATTCTCCCGCGTGTGACTCCCTTGTTTCGCTCAATCTCAGTATGTGAATGTTTAATCTTTTCTTTTCCTGGACGACGTTGTGAATTTTACCAATTTCATATATACTTCTAACATTCCAAGTATATGCTATATATACCCTGCTCAATACTATGAATATAATGTTGATAACACAGCCTAGAGAGTTCCTTACATTTAGACCTGAAACTACAAAATGTCAAATATGCTTCAATACACTTTCTTACTTTCTATTTAGTATAACCTTCCTTGTTTTCTATATTCATATTTTTAAGTAGGAAATTTAAAATCAGATTTTATAATTTTTCTGGAAACAAATACATTAAAACCGCCATTCAAAATACTATAAAAACTAGCTCCGGCGTCGGTTAACCGTGCAGCGGCCTTTTTGTCAAGATGATACGATCACATGGTGGAAACGTAAAACTGGGACAGCAAAATGTAGCTTAATCTGCCGAAATATTAGCTTGTTTTGAAGTTATCAGTTTGATTTAATTTTGTGACTGACGGATGTGTCAAAAGAAATATATTTTTTAAAATGTCCGCAATTAACCAGTCCGGAATTAACAGAAATACCGTGCTGTTGACTAAGCATAAAATTGCAGAATATGGAAGTATTCTTAGAAAAGCAGGTTACGGTCGCCCCAAAATTTCGAATGACGGTCAATATATAGAAATTATTAATTTTCTAAGAGATCATCCCTTTGAAGCAGCAATAAAAGCTAAAAAGACACACATTTTCCTGCTTCGGCTAATACAGCTCGTAGTAGAATTCGTAGTTCGGATATAAAAAGTTGCTGTGCAGCCTGTGCCAATAAAATAGTTTTGACCGAAGCAAACAAACAGAGAAGAGTAGAATTTGCTCATGAATACATAAATGAAGATAACATGTGGGAAAACGCAATATTTTCCGATGACAAAACCTTTCAATCATGCAACAATGGGAAAATCCGCGTACGAGATACACATAAGACAAACCAAAGTGGACGATTTTTTATAAACATTTGGGGCCGGATTAATGCAAGGGGTCCAAGAGTTTGCCAAATAGTGCAAGAAAGGCTCAATGCACCATTATATTGCAATATACTAAACCAAGTTATGATACCATCAGTCGGTGCAGTATATGGCCAAGATTTTATATTTCAACACGACAATGCTTCTATACATAAGGCCCGTATAGTTCAAAATTATGTAGAAGAAAATCACATTCGTGTTTTGCCGTGGTCTTCGAAAAGTCCCGATATCATCCCGATCGAAAACGTTTGAAGTGAAATGGCGAAATTTATGTATAAACTATAACTTCCAGCCCAGAACTCAGGATGAATTGCGCCAAAGGATAATGGAAGCATGGGATCAAATATCGCATGACTATACGAGAAACCAAGTGTTAAGTATGCCACGTCGTTTGCAACCCTTAATCGGTAATAACAGTGCAAATGCCAAATATTAAAAAAACATGTTTTTATTTTTGTTACATTTTAAAGCAATAAATATACGTATTTTAATTGTTACATAAAAATTAAATCCAGCTCCATTCAGCATCCCGTAGAACAAACGTAGAGGACAACGTCGAGTTTTTTGGGTTACAATTTTGGAATAGCATAACTGATCATATATTATATCTGCTCCTCCTTTTGTTGAATTGTTGAAAATAATACGATTTCAGGTTTTTAGTTTGCTCATCAATTTCTCCGTTTGTCTGAAGAGTTGATAGTATTGATAGCATATTTTGCATATTTTTGGAGAGAATCAGATCATCACTCTATTTTAATCATACACAAATTGAGAAGTGTGAACATTGTTTCTCTTGTCAAAAAATTCAAGAGGAATGCTTGCCTTATTTTTTGTCAGGATTCCCGCCATAGTCATCTTTTCTTCCGATATTTATTTGCCAAGTCCGCAGATGAAAACCTATTATAAATTGTTAAATTCCAATTCGTTCAATATATGCTTTCACAAAGTTTTATAATGAATTGAGTGGATAGGGCTTTCGAGCTTGGTCTAGTTTCTTTCTAAATATATGAAATGGCCGATGGCATGTAGAATGATTTAAAGTAACAAGCCATGACGATTTTTATTATATACGTATCAGGCTTATTTCAAATATAAATCTTGAAGGACCTCCTACCTCTAAAGCTCAGCAGCTGCTCGTCAATTGCAATATAAGCTCCACGTATATCATTAGGGTAAAGCTTTCTATGAAGATATTTCATAAAAATTTGATGGGTGCAAACTTTTTATCATGTTTTTATCATCAAGAAGAAGGCAGTTCATCAAGGATTCAAAACGTTTTTGCGAGGTCGACGCTCTAAAAATAGATAGTCTATATTGTCCTGGTCATAATTCAGAACAAATCAGAGAACTCATTTTCCAAACCCCATTCATGTAAAGGAAACCTATCAAAGCAAAAATTTCTTGCCTACTTGTTGCTAAAATTATGTTTTGCTGACTGTTCATTAATTTCTTCCTTTGTGTATCCGACCATACAATTATTAATCTTATCATCATTAAAAATTAATTTATCCTTTCATTTTACCGTATTTGAGGCGCATAGCTTTGGTCCTGGCAATTGGAGCACAATTTTTTTCCACTAAAAGTGTCCATTTCGAGGAAAATTATCACATACCAATTATATAAATATTTTTCCATAGATAACTTACCCGCTTAATTTAGACTCCTCGTAATATTCTTCAACATCACTGCTAGACTAACTCCTCATCTTCACTTTCGTTGTCTTCGCTTTCCGTTTCTAGAATACTGGTCACGGAATCATCAAAATCTGCTTCCCCTCTTTTATAGGAGCGCAATTTTATCATTCAGTAAAACGAAACCTAAGTAGCCGCCCTAAATATACATGTTTTTTATATAATGTGACATTCTTCGATGTAGACCAAATCCAAATTCAAGTTCAGGTTTAGGTTATATTTCAAAATAAGCGTGATTATATGTTCAAGGTATATTGTAAACAAGTATTTTAACCAACATGTTTTATTACAGCCACTAATATTTGCACCTTACACCTCAAACCTCTACCAGTAACCAGTACCGTCATCATAATTACATAACTTCATGACTCCCTCTGCCGCCGCGCGCCACTCGCCACTCGTCATTGTGCTATTGTCACGAATAATAAACTGTGTAGGCCTTGAGGTTGACGGTGTACTTTAAATTGTTCATAGGACGGCTTGCGCCACTTTGTATAATAATGTTTTACCGTCACGATCTGTATGACACGTCACGCCTCGGAGGGCATGCAGGTTATGCAGCTCATATTCGGGATCGATCTACGCCACGTAAGAAGAGATGATAAAGAAGGCACTCCAGTTAAAAACAAAAACTATGTCTATTGGTTCAAGACTTGATAAATTTACACTGTACCCGATTACTAATGTGCGCATGTCATTTCAGTTGAGGTATTCTTTTGAATTGCTTATAGATCTTCGGTCACTGTTTTATAATATAGTTTTTGTATGAATTGCATAATGTTTTATTTATAGTTTTGACTTAATTCCACTCAGAGTTTACACTGCATTCGAACTACTTGACAGATTCTACTTTGAAATTATCTTTCTTAGAACTTTGACAATTTTGTCGTAGGTTCGACTTTTACCACTTTAGGTGTAGAGACCAAGTTTGGGCACATGTGTGCTTGCAAAACTCGGGTTTCGGTAGGAAATAAAGTTCCAGGTTAGAACCTTAGGCACCTGTATGCATGCAGGGAACTGGTTTAAGTGAGAAACAAAGTCTGCCGGACTGATGATTTGTCTAAGTATTTATATAATCAAATGTGCTGATCGTTCCACGTTTAAGGTTTATAAACGCTTGTGTTGACCGCCCGCGTTGTTGACATAATATTTTCCAAGTTCAAGTTGGGTGATATTTACTTAGTAGTTTATGTATATTAGTAGTTCACACTATTTAATATTGATATTTTAGTGATTCTACCCATACCTGGTGGAAAACCATATAATAATATGGACACCTCTTATTTGTTACATGATTTGAAACCAATCTAATTACGCGGTCTTGTTTTCGCGAATTTTAAGCCCAAAAGAACATGAAATTACAGACAAAGAAGGGGACTAATTATATAGTCCATCGCTCTGCACATTACAGGTCTCCGGGAAGGGCGAGTTACTTCGGCGTTGTTTGAAATATTTCGTGTTATGACTGTAAATGGGCCAATTAGATGAAATGGCCGAATTAAGAATAATTAGGTGATGACGAGAGATCCGTCGGCTTTTGAAATATGCTAACGAGGCTTTTTCTCTGACACGAGCAGAGAACGCAATTATTTTTCGGGGGAGTCAATTTGGAATTATTTCTAACGTGCTGTTGCTAACCGAGGGCCGTTTGCTGTAACTATATACAGGTTGTTTCAAAATATTGCACCTAAACATTTTCAGTCGAGATGATGTATTATAATATGTCTACATACAAAACGCTTTATAACATACAAGGCATATTTAGTGAAGATAAAAATTCACGACCTCACCAAGCACACCAGCTAAGCGATGTCTTTGGTGTTCATTTTATTTGCCACCAAAACCAATCTTTATCAATGTTTTTTAAAGGGAGACAAACAATCTACACATTTAACAAGATGAAAATATTATTTTTCTGCTTGTTTGCATGGTGCCTTAATCTTTGACTTCACTCCTCAGGTTGCCTAAAGGCAGAGAGCTCTTATACCAGCCACGATCCTCTTTATCCCATCTTATGATAAGTGAACATGATATTTTGACGCGTATCGGCCATGCAACAGCGACTTAACCCGTATTAACATATCTTAAAAAGTCGTTTAGCAATTTGACTGGTCACCAAAGCAAATCGGACAAGCGTATTTCGCTCGGTTCGGGCGGTATATAAGAATAAAGGCGAAACGTTCTGAAAAATGCGGCTACAAAAGTATGAAGCAATTGAAGTATTAAAATGTCTAGAGCAATTAATTGCTTGCAATGCTTTGTAATGAATTAAGTATAGCGCCCCTTTTGGTGTTTGTAGACTACATGGAAGCAATCGATTGTGGAGAGTGAGAGGCAATGGAGTACAGTTTTCCATTAATGAGTAACGCCAAAATAGATTTTAAATATGGAAATCTAATAAGTTGTATATAAAAACGACTCAACCGGCATAAAAAAATCCGATGAGGATTGAACACCTAACCAGATAAACACGGAGCTAGACTGTCATTAACAATCAAAACACGATATTTCCCAAATAATACAAAAGTAACTTGCCCTTTCAGAAGACCCGTATATAATATACGGAGTCGTGGACTACATAATTTGCTCCTTCTTTGCTCTTAATTTCATGTCTTAATGGGGTTTAAAGTTTGCCAAAAAGATCACGTAATTACCTTAGATATTATGGAGCTTCATGTCAATTATGTAACATATAAAAACTGGTATTATAATTATGGTGGTTTTCCTCCAACTCATCAATCGTCTAACCCAAACTCTTTCTAATTTCTAGACGGGTTTAGGCGACGCGGCGTCACCTGGACTTCTTGCTCATGACGGGTTTGCTCTTGCCGACCGACTAAAACTCTATCCCCTCTGATTGACCACAGACAAACGGGATCATTCTTGCGAACATGAATTATCGTCGTGTGGTCGGTCGTCTTCTTTAAATTGATTCTGCTGCATCGTTCTCCTCCTTCTTTGCCCAATCGTCTTAATCATATGTTGGATTGTCGCCCAGTGTTTAGGATTACGCATCATCTGATTCCTCATATTTTCTCTTGACAGTTCTTTGGTCCAAGAACAGGTTTGCTTCCACCCTTTGTGGTATCCATCTTTCGCATTCGAAGAGGGCGTGACTGGCGCTATCAGTATGGCCGCAGTATTTGCAGTACCCATTTGTTTTGCCTATCCTTTTTGTTTAGCTGCTGAAGAAACCGTGGCAGATGAAGGCCTGCGTCAAGAAGTAGTCAGTGGCTCGGTGTTTACATTTCAGCCATGTCTTTATGTCTGGTATGAGTCTTTTAGTACATTGCGCGGTTTCGTGGTTTTCTTTCCATCGTTGTTGCCCCTTATTTAGTAGTTGGTCTCTGGAATCCTCTTTAGCTCTAAGTCCCTTTGCTGTGTGTGCTAAATGCGTTCTTTCTTCTGCAACCATGTCTATTGGAGGGATTTCAGTAATTATCTGGATTGCTGCCATGCGACTCTTAAAAGTGCTTCCTTTGGCAGCTTTCTACAAGGGGTTTGTACTTTTTAATCCGTACCATCTCCGACAAGATTGGGGCTCCATATACGAGGATGGAATTTGTTACTCCATGTAGCATATCTAGCTTCTGATATGTTGGGCCTCGAATATTTGGCATTAATCGCATCAGTGCGCCTGTCCTTCCGTTTGACTTTATTGTCGCAGTAATGTGGTCGCAAAAGTATATATTTTCTCCGATTGATAGGCCCAGGTGTTCGATTGATTTTGAAGGGGCCCCTGTAGTGTCTCCGATTTTAAACTTGATACCTGCTCTTTTTCTTTTTCCATTGAGAATGACGCTTTTATTTTCCGCTGGGGCTAGATTGAGATAGTTTTCTTACATCCAAGTGTTTGCCATATTATGAAGTGCTTTATTCATTTTACTGATTAGCTCATCTTTGTTACTGGAGCTGACAACTATTGCTAGATCATCAACAAAACTAATAGCTTCAACTCCCGGAGGGAGATTTAGTCGTAGGACTGGGTCGTAGAGTACGTGCCCCAAGAACGGCCACAGTACCGATCCTTGCGGAATCCCGACATAGATTATTATCTCGTTCTTAATATCTGTAGTTATTCTTCGATGTGTATAGTAGACCAGTATCGTGTTTAGTAAGTACGGCGAGATTTTCCGGCTGAGTAGTTCGTTTAGTATATCTACCCATGATGCGGAATTGAACGCATTCTTTTCGTCCACCGTTATTAATGCGCACCATTTTTCGCATTGGCCGCCCACTTCTAGAGCTGTTGCCTATATCTACAACACGCTTAACATCCACTATAGTGGATTTGCCCGGTTTGAATCCAATTTGGTTTGGAGAATCTAACCCAAACTATAATAATTGAATCAAGTAGTACAGCGATATTAAGACACGTATACTTTTTATTAAATGAGACCCTTAAATTTGTAAAAATGCCAATTTTGTATGATTCGTCTAATTCCATTATTATTATTATTACTATTATTATTATTAACTTTATGGTAAAGAAGCGCTTGCGAAAGCATTTTAGTACAGGGACTCGGACCTGCTGGACGAACAAACATCCGTCCATAAGGCCGTCCTTCCAGAAGAACGGTGGCATCCTGCTGATAGAATGAACAATATTTTAGAAACCCAACTTTATTATAATCAGTATTTACAACGAAAATTTAAGCGTCTATTTCGATTTCTTCATAAAAAAGAATACATTTGCAAGGAGTGGATTATGAAATTTGGTAAGCATTTACTCCACAGTTTTCTGCAATATTGTTTAGTGTTTATAGATACCTATAAAATTTATCGAGAATAGTTATTTGTGCAACCAGTTGGGAAAAGCACTATTTTCGCAACGAGCGAAATAGTGTTTTCCGACGTGTTTCACAAAATGTTTTCTTTCATTTTGAATATGGTGTCATCCTTTTTACTTCAAGTTAAAAATATAAAAAACGTTCTTCTTATAATTATTTCTAATTTGTGAAATAAGTTCGGAGATGTTTATTTGTTGCTTCGTTGCTATCTAAGCAAGTATTGTTTAATGCCAAGTTTCGTGACTTTTGATTTCGAAAAAGTCAAGTCTAATAATTATTGTTCTTATATAAATTATTAAAATTTTATAAAGTAAACGAATAATTATTAGATTCCAATGTTCAGTTCAGAGAGCGACATTGAGGAAGCTACTCAATCTGCTTTATCTGCAATCTGAGAGAAACTGCCAATGCGCAACATCCATTAGACAAGGCAGGTTAAGTCATTATTATTTTGCCATCATCGCTACATCTTTTTCTACAATCCGCCTAGTCTATGCACTACTATCTTTTTTTATTTCAGATAGCGTTAATTGTTGAGGTTGCAGGAACTTGCCGAGAAAGTGAACTAACTTTCCTCCTCGTAGAAAATGTAGTATTTCCGGGGCAGTTCGTTAAAATGACCATTCCCAACACAAAGACGAAAGTATGCCGAAACCTTGCTATAACCGCTGGTGCTTTTGATATAAATTGTATTGAAATGACAAAAAAATACATCCTGCTAAGGCCGTCAAATGTTCAGCATGACAAGTTTTTTGTCAAATATTCAAACAGGAAATGCGGAGTTCAACCTGTAGGTATTCCTCCTCCTTAGTCTTGTCTTCATGTCTGCAGAGTTGTGACACCAAGGTTATGTACACTGATTGCTTAGTTGTTTCGATTGCTTGTGATCTTCTGCCGTTCTTAAGTTGATTTGCTGGGGTTGTCCCATTATGTTCTTGATTTGGTCCAACCACTTCGACGGGGACCTGCCTTGCCGCTTTTTTCCTTCAATTTTGCCCTGTACGAACAACTTGTCCTCTTCTGGTTACGTGTTCAAAGTATTTTAGGATGCGTCTTCGACATATTGTGGACAATCAGTCTTGAATTCTTATTTCATTTATTATCGACGCATTAGTTCTCGGTTCATGGATGGAACGTCCAAGGTATCTGGAGCATTCTCCTCCAGCACCACATCTCAAATGTGTCTATGCGTTTTCTGTCAGAAGACTTGATTATCCATGACTTAGAGCCGTATGCGAATATATAGAACACTAATTTTTTAACCAGGGACACTTTTGTATTTTTAGTTAAGTTGGACATTGCGGTTCTCGCAATCGATATTCGTCTTCTAATTTCAGCTTCGCATCCTCCCTTGTTAGTTATTGATGCTCCTAAGTAAATAAATTCCTTGACAACGTTGATGTCATTATGCAGGTTCTCAATCTGTATTGTTTTATTCCTATCGATTAGCATGACTTTAGTCTTGGTCCAGTTAATCTCCAGGCCCAAGGGTTGGCTTTCATTCGCCACGAGTTCAATTAATCTAGCCATTTCTTCTTCGCTTGTTGCTACTAAAGTGATGTCGTTAGCGTATCTCAAATTGCTCATTTTCTTACCATTAATTGCTACTCCTCCCTTGAAATTTTCTAATTCGCGTCTCATTATAAATAATTCACCATACGCATTAAATAGTCTAGCAGCCTTGACGCACTCCTTTGTTTACTTTAAAGGCATTTGATGTTTTGTTATCAAGACAGACAGTGGCTTCGTCACTTTTTGTACAGACTGCTTACGAGGGATATTAGGGGCGTTGGGACTCCCATTTCTTTTAATACACGCCATAGATATGTCCATTGCACACAGTCAATGGCTTTCTTATAGTCCATAAGACATAGAAGCATAGATGCGTTGAACTCACGTGCCTTCTCTATTAGATGTCTGATATTAAATATCTGGTCCCTGGTCCCTCTACCTTTGACGAAGTCTGCCTATTCCTGGGGGATTTGGGGTTTCAGGTATGTTTGTAGTATTTGGTCCATTATTCTCAGCAGAATTTTACTTGCATGTGATATTAAGGAAATAATGCCGTAGTGTTGGCACTTCATTGCAGTTCCGTTTTTGTGGATCGGGATAAAGGCTGATCTAGACCAGTCGTCCGGTGAGCCAGATGTTATTGCATATGTCGTGCAGAACTTTAGCACCATCATCTCCGAGCAGCTTTATTATTTCGGCGGAAATACCATCCAATCCTGGAGTTTTATTTAATTTAAATTCATTATGGCCTCTTTGATCTCAGAGATCTGGTTCTGTTTGCGATTCATCTTCGTTTTGTTGTTCGCTTGTTATGTCTAGTTCTTCTTTGTACAGCTCTTCACAATACTGTTGCCATCTGTGTGTGAAGTACTTTCTCGTCTTCCCATACGGTACTTCCGTCTTTATCTTCAATTTTAAGTGTTCTTGGTTTGAATTTTCGTGTCAGTTCTTTCATTTTTTATGTAGATCACGAGTGTTATTAGCCGTTTGGTGTTCCTCTATTTCATTGCATATTTTCTTGATGTGATTTTTATCCTGTCTACATTGCCTCTGAATCTCCTTGCTTAGCTATATGTGCTGATCTTTACTTGTTTGCGTGGTTAGACCTTTAATTTTTAGTTCTTTTCTTTTGTTATTTGTCTCGAGAGTTCTTTGTGTTATCCAGTGTTCTCTTGGGTCAGTGACATTTTGTGTTTGTTGGAGATTTTTTGCTGTTTCTTGTATGCAATTTTTTAGAGATTGCCATTCCTGTTCTGGATCCTGATTTTCCAATATTTCTTTGTTAGTGGCAAGTGAGCTCTAGATTTCTGCATGGAATTGATCTTTAGCATTTTATGTTAGTCGAATTCTCTTCTGTCTTCATTTTATGTTTTTCAGGCGTAATTTAAATTTCATTATTAGTAGTTGATGGTCTGATCGCACTCAGCTCCAGAAAATGTTTTGCAATCTATTATACAGAATTTCCATCGTGAATTGGTCATGATATAGTCAATTTGATTTCTGTACTTGTCTCCTGGAGATTTCCAGGTGTATATTCGTCTAGGATGATGTTGGAAAAATGTGTTGGCTACAGAAAGGTTATGTTCCTGGCAGAATTGAAGCATTCGTTCTCCCCTGTCATTCCTCGTGCCGAGTCCGAAGGGTCCAATCAACTCGGTCAACTCTTCTTTTATTGTATCGGATTGTCCCAGTTTAGCATTATGAGGATTTCCTTTTTAGGTAGTTCATTTATAGTGTTGCCTAGCTGTTCGTAGTAGCTTTCTATCTCTTCTTCGGATAAGTCAGTTGTTGGCGCATATGTCTGTATGATGTTGACATTAAAAGGTTGAGCCTTTAACTTCAGGGTTATTAATCGGTCATTTATTGCGTTATATCCTAGAACTGCTCTGGTATTGGATCTTGGAATTAACACAGCTACTCCGTTGCGACCTGTAGGTATTAATACCTTTGAAAATTTTCCGAAAATGATTGCCCAGTTTTTAAAGTTGCCAAATCCCTATTTGTATACTGGTCACTTTTGAGGTCTTTCTGTACATCTGGCGCATTTGATGTAGGCGATGTGACCGACAAAGAGGAAGGAGGTGTTGTGGATAGCCCAAATGCAAAACAACTTCGTGCAGGAGCAGACATTTTACTGGAAAATTCCGAGAGATTAGAAGGTATTCAGTTCGATCTGGAAGGTACTTTTGACTCTTGGGTAGATCAAAACGTAATTGAGAATAGTCCAGAAGAGCATGGGAGGATGCCTGATAGAACAGATATAAGAGCAGGGCCCATAATTGTCTCTTTATCTGAAATTTCTGCGTAATTAATGGAGATTTGGCTTGTGTGCTATAAGATTTTCCACCCGGAGATTACTCGAAATATTTAGGAATGTCGTTCGTTGAGCTATTTGGCTGTTTTTTAGAGATAATTTTATTCAAACCATTATTATTGAGAGTAGTAAGTATGCAAAATAAACCAGATCTTAATATATTGTCTTCGGAACTAAAGGTATTCATAGCAATTTTGGTTCTCAACGGGTATAACTAGCTGCCGTCTAAGAGAAGCTGCTCGAAAAATGGCGAAGATATGAAAAATTATTTCTTTTCTGCAGCAAGGCAAAAAGACCGATTTTTGCAATTTTTTCAATATATTGAATAAAATTGAGGCCATTAACTGATGCACTGAAAAAGTCGTTTCCAGATCATTTTGTTCCAAAGCTAAACCTAGCCTAGCTGCGGATGCAAGCAGTTTGTCCGTCGAAACCCTGTGACATTCGCACATAAAGTGTAAAGCTTTTACATTCCAAGTGGGTATATAATAAATTTCCTATTTTATCAGGGCAAATCCAGAGTACGAAAAACCATTTGAAAACGCAGCTGTCGCTATGGTCCAGGTGATTGAAGAATGAAGAGCTTGGAGGAAAAAAAACCGCCCCGGTATAATTTTTTTTTCGATGATTTATTTATCAGCAAAAATCTTCTTAGTGCTCTTAGAATTATTGGATGCGACAGCTCTGGAATAATGGAGAAAATAGGATCCCTTCCATCCCATCCCTGGTGCCAAAGTAACTCCGTTTTACGACAATAATTGTCCAGGTGAGGCAACATAAATGCTACCTTATTATCAAAGAAGGATGTATATCTACCTAGTTTAATTGTCTGAAGTTATTTGCCGCACAGTATATTTAAATCTCTTGTTAGATACGTATAACTTTAAACTCATTACATAAACTTTGTTGGGCTAAGAGGAACTAGTGGAAATGTTCCGAGTTCAGCATCCTCTAAATTTAACTACTATCGCTAATCGCATCTGATTCGATCTCGCCACCCGGTGTAATACAGTGATCAGTAGTATAACGGTAGTATTAACATATTATTTTGCAACTTGTGCACCAGAATTTCATTCGTTACATAAAGATTATATCAATACCCGTATCAAAAATAAGCCGGCGAACATATCGTCGATGCAAACAACCGACCCGGGACTGTTCTCTCGGTGTTCTGCATGGCTTTGTGCATTTTACGATGTTGCTTCCATGGAATGTGACAATTTGCATGCTAAATAATCGACTGTTTAGTCCGATTTTGGACGAAACACGGCTTTCATCGGACCGACGATGTCCATTTAACTTCGGTGGCCCGTCAAGTATTGGTACATCTTCTTAAAATTATGGTAATACCTTGAAATTGGGTTGGCTCGCTATCAGAAGCCATTGCGCATATCTAGCATAAAATTAAACGTAAATTGGTATTAAAGGACTGAAATATTTCCAAGGAAATGGCTTTTAGGATACGTAAACTTCCATCGTTTTAAATAACAATATTCATGTCATCTGTTATAATTGCGTCAGGAAATTCATCCTCGCAAGTAGATATTTGCTAAAAATAAAGCGCCTCACAAGCCATTTAAAAAAATTCAATATGGCTACTTTTGATGGCAAAAAATAGATATTTATAAATTTGGGCAATGAATCATATTCCTTCTTGTTAATGTGATATTCCATTTGATATTATTGATGTCAAAAGGCAGCCACACTATTTTGAGCGAAATGGTTAAAAGTATATATTTTGGGTGGAAGGAAAGAATATTGCCTGTTACGCTTTTGGGTAACAAGAAGCGGACGAGTTGAAATATATGTAAAATTAACCAATTTATAATATAAATGTAATATCAATAATAATGATGCACATGCAACTCTTTGTTCGTCTAATTTTTCACTCAGATTTTCCACAGCAACCTATTTAATCATCGAAGGCACAGCTGTTCATTCCTGTGAAGACAATTCAGTATCGCCCAAAGAATCTCATTAACTCCACTGTTCTATGAAGTAATATAACAACAATAATTAAAACATCACGAAACATTATTTTCTGTGTGTTCACCCACTCGTAAAAGTTTGGCAGGCCGACGTTTAAAACTACTTCGCTACAGCATTGTGTTCGTTTGCTGCTCGAACTCATCATTCAACAACGTTTTAATTTATGCGGACTCCGTATACCAGGTGATTTCGAATATATCTTGCGAAATATAGCGCTGACGTCTTACATTTTAAAATAAACTTTTCCTAGGATGCGGTAAAAAGTTAATGGATGAAAGGATGGAGCCAAGCATCATAAGGCAAGATAGGTCATTAACGTCTGTTCAAAGGTAGAGAGTTTAAGACAAATAATTTTTTTTAGTGAAACTATTTTAGGTTGCCTAAAGAACAAATTGGAGAACGCATTACGAAAGTTGTATACTGTGTGCTACGTGTGACTCCGGCGAGGCGATCGAAAGTAGAGAGGGCAATTTAGCGTTGGTCAAGACAGAAGAAGAAACGTTGTTACCTATTTCTTCACCTTGCAACACGTTTTTCCTATTGAAGTCTTTTTTTAAACACAGCAACAATACAACAGTAAAACTTTTGGCTAGTTAAACGCAAAGGAATGTCAAATGATTATTAAAGTAATTAATAATAGTGGTGCAATATGGTGATTGTACGGAGACCAATTCTGTGGTTAACATTCGGTACTGTATACCTTACAACTAAATGCTCTAAACACTAAAATCCGAAGTGACCACTTAGATTTTACCTAAGTTTATTACATATATGTATGCGTGCGCTAGTAGCTGCACCAATTATAAATGTAGCAATAATAGCAGGTAGTGATAAATGGCCACAATAATTAAATCAATTGACCCGATAAATTGAATAAATGGCACTGGCCCTGAGGGTAAAACTAGCAGAGGACCCGGTGATAGAATTGGCTGTGGTGTAGCGCGGAGATTGGTTTGGCCCAGAGATAGGATTGGCCCGGAGATAGGACTGGCCCGGAGATAAGTCCCTCGCTTTTGATGGAGGGTGGCTAGAGAGTCGATGGTCTCGGTCTTATACGATGAATTAGGAAAGCCTCTAGTGCAGTAGTTAAATCGCGATAAATCGGTCGTGTCAAAACACAAACAGAATCCAAATCAATATCCCCAAAGAAGGGTAGTATAAAATTACAATACTAAATGTTGAGTCGCTATGAGTGCACTAAAGCAAACCTCCTTTTCGCCTCGAAGAATATTTCTAGAAGAACGATATCATCAGTTTTCTATCATTTTGTCTTTTTCACTTCTACGATATTAGAGGGGAGAAAATTTTAGGGCGGAGAAAATGTCTAACGAAACTAACAATTCGATACGAGTCAATAATTCTAAGATAATAAAGGACGTTTATTATGCTTGTAAAACGACGGCGGGAGCCACAATTAATTAGCTGAAATTAAATTGTTCAAGAAATACTAGAGAATATTCCCCAACAAAACGATAAACTTTTAATAATCTAAATCGACAACGGAAATTATGAGAAATAGCACATTCCTACTATCCAGTGCCGCCAACAGTAACAACCGAATATTGCGAACATTGTAGCAGGCCGCGTGGAAAGATAAATATAAATATCTGAAACGAGCCCGAGCTAGAGGTCCCAAAAAGTTTTATCAGAAGTTGTCAAAAGTTATGAAATATTTAAACCGAAAATAAAATATGAATTTGACGGATCTAATGAAGATTAAAAGTAGGTTTTATTAACGCAATTTAAAAAAATATAGAACGGTTTGCTGACCGCTCTACGGTAATGTAATATAAATTAAGCAAAGTTATACTAATAACATAATATCCTATTTTAGTGATTTGACCAAACCTATGCGATCTGTGGTTTGCTTATCAACTAAAATACGTATAGTCACAAAGTGCCTGAGAACTACATAAGAGAAAGTGATGATCAAAATAGTCACTCAAGCCACAACAGTGTAATACAAGCTAATGCAAATGTATCGTTAACCTATATTTAGAATCAAATTAATTTACATTAATAAATGTGGCAACCTTAAGCTTATTGACAGCAAATCGAATCAATAAATTTAGAATTAATTAACCGAAAAGTATTGACCACTTTTCAATAATTCTTACCGCGAAATACAGCATTTTTTTCCTAAATGCAGCATATAAAATGAAATTTGAAAATATTTTACACTGGTGAAATCAGACTGTTACAATCTCAGTTGTAGACTTTTTAATGAGGTGCATTTCGACACTCCTTTGCGTGTCGAAATGGAATCGTTTTGAACGTAAAATAGAATAAAATATATGCAATATGCTTTTAAAAATAACAACGTTTTCATCACGCATGCGAATATTTTCAATTTTTTATTTCGCTAAGATGCAGACTTTGCGTGCCAGAAGTTATTCGGTTACTAATAAGTTTTCTGGTTGCCCCCGTAGAGGCGACTAAACTTGCGGCAAACCGAGCCCAACAAACGTCAATTTATGCACGAAAATACGTTGAATTTATTATTAAAATTAAAACACATTCATTATTCATAATTTTTGTTCGTCCCCGTCGCTTCTCTCTGTTGCCCGCAAACAGGGCGATGTTTACATTGTCCAAGAAGTTAACATTTGCATCACAATATTGTATCAGCGTAGCTTCTTAGCGACCGCGTCGATAAACACTGCTTTAGATTGTGCGGCTTAAGATGGTTGTTGTGTTGTTTTGAATGTACTGCAGTAGAAATGCAAATTGTTGAAATAAGGCCGAGTTCACCATACTTCCATGATTTGGAATGAGATGGGGGACTTTCAATTATTATAACATTAAGTCCGTCAGAGAGCCAAACATGATATATGACTATCATTAAATTTAAGGATGCTTGGACTCGGTATTTAAAACGAGGTATAGTTACGTCGGTCATCATGAAATTCTGATAAATATCGGAAATGATGGCAGCACTTTCAATTATAAGATGTTTAAGTCCCTCAAATTGCCAAACATGATGGATGGCTATTATTTAAAAATGTTTGAACTCAGTTCATTTAAAAGGAGGTATGGTTACGTCGGTCATCATGAAATTCTGTTAAATAGCGGAAATAATAGCAGCCCTGCATCAACAGACATCATTGCAGGTCGACAGACATCATTGAATGTCATTTTCACATTATAAGATCTTGAAGTACCTCAAAATGCCAAACATGATACATGACTATCATTTAAGGATGTTTGGAGCAATTAAAATGAGGTATAGTTACGTCGGTCATTATAAATATCGAAAATAATATCAGCTCTGCAACAACAGACATCATTGAGCGTCGCTTACAATCATATTGTTTTGAGGTGCTTCAAATTGCCAAACATGATACATGACTATTTTTTAAGGATTTTTGGACTCAGTAATAATTAAAATGTTATATCATAAAATCATAGAATAAAAATTCTGTTAAATATAACAAATTATTATCGAATGTCGCTTTCAATTTATTGTAACAATTTGAAGTCCGTCAAATTGCCAAACATGATACATGACTATCATTTAAGTATGCTTGGGCTCATCAATTGAATATATATAATAAATTAAGGGATGCGATTCAGGAAGCCGAAAGGAAGTGCAAGAACAAGATGTAAATGATAATGATGACGGGAAGTTGAGCAAAAATACAAAAAGTTTTATGAAAAGAAGAAGAGTCCTGTTGGATGGACGCGCAACAAACTCTGTTACTATAAGACAACTAGCATAGGCATTTCCAAGGCCATCAGGAAAGGCATTAGAAAATATGGCCCCGAACATATATCTAGAGCGATAGACGAAAACAAGACCTTAAAGGTACTGCAAAGAAGGCTAGCTATAGGAAAAACAAACATCTGCAAACTGACGAATAGACAGGGTATAACTAAAGCAGGCAGGGACGATATCCTAAACATTGCAGAGGACTTTTATTCAGAACTCTACAAGAGCAACTCAAACTTAACCGATCAAGACGACCTACCAAAAGGCCAAAATGTAGGATCAGAAGATATCCCCGATATAGAAATTGAAGAAATCACATCAGCCCTCTCAGAAATGAAAAACAACGAATCACCAGGAGATGACGCTATAGCAATCGAATCAATCAAGGAGGGAGGTACGAAACTGATATGATACGAGTAATACAGAAACTATTTAACGCATGTCTGTTGAAAGGCACAATTCCTTCTCAATGGAACAACGCTGTTATTGTCATACTAAATAAAAAGGACAATATTGCTGATCTAAAAAACTACCGACCCATTAGCCTGTTGTCCCACACGTACAAGCTATTCGTGAAAATAATCGCTGAACGGCTAACGCGCAAATTAGATGATTACCAGCCTTGTGAGCATCCAGGGTTCCGATCAGGCTATGGAACGAACGACCACCTACAAGTTATTAAAACTTTAATAGAAAAGTGTCTGTAATACAACAAGCCACTGGTGTTGGCCTTCGTAGACTAAGAAAAGGCCTTCGATACTATAGACCACCATAAAATGCTACAAGTTCTAGCGGATTGTAGAATTGACCATCATTATACTAAATTAATAAAAAACATTTACGAGACAGCCATGGCCTGTGTTAGACTGCACGACAATACCAATAAATTTAAAATACAGCGTGGGGTACGACAGGGCGATACCATTTCACCGAAGTTATTCACGACGCTGCTTGAGTATATGGGCAAACAGATTGAATGGGACAATATGGGAGTTAATGTAAATGGAGAATATCTTAACCATCTGAGATTTGCTGACGACATCGTCCTGATTTCGGACTGCACAAACAAAGCTAGCAAGATGTTAGATAGACTCCATCAGGCATCCGGAAGAGTTGGGCTTAAAATCAATATTGCTAAAGCCCAATTTGTAGCGCGTGGATCTATTTTGGTAGGCGGTACACAAATTGAACAGGTAACCCACTATAAATATCTAGGTCGCGAAATTCGAGTGGATCGGGATAACCAGACATGCGAGATTTCCAGAAAAATAGGGTTGACGTGTGCAGCATTTGGGAGACTTGGGGAAACACTTAAATCTAGGATTCCGATCTGCCTAAAGCGAAAGGTTTTTAACCAATGCGTCTTACCTGTTATGACTTATGGAGCTGATACACTAACACTGACTAAGAAATCTATAAATCAACTTCGAACTGCTCAGCATGCTATGGAAATATCAATGTTGGGCATCTCACTTAGAGGTAGGATTCCAAACGAGGTAATAAGGCAAAGGACTGGTGTGTCAGATGGGGTTGAGAGAATAGCAACTCTGAAATGGAATTGGGCAGGACATATCGCCAGAAGAATAGACGAGAGATGGACAAAGAAGATTCTTGAATGGAGACCCCGGCAGGAGGCATATAGAAATAGAGGTAGACCCCCAACTAGGTGGTCCGATGACATAAAGCGCATTCGAACTAACTGGATTCAGGCAGCGCAGGATAGGCATGGGTGGAAGACTTTACGGGAGGCCTACGTCCAGCAGTGGACACAACTAGGCTAATTGATGATGATGATGATGATGACAGTTACGTCGGTCATCATAAAATTCTGATAAATATGGGACATGAAGCAGCCCTGTAGCAACATACATCATTGAATGTTGCTTTTAATTATGACATTTTGAAACGCTTCAAATTGCTAAACATGATACATGACTATCGTTAAAGGATGTTTAGATTCAGCAATTAAAAGCAGGTACAGTTACATCGGTTATCATAAAGTTCTGTTAAATATCGGAAATAATAGCAGCCCTGCAGCCATCAGATAGTATTGAACGTCGATTTCAATTATAACATTTTGAAATCCGTCAAATTGACAAACATGATACATGGCTATATTTTAAGGATATTTGGACTCAGCGATTAAAAGGAGGTATAGTTACGTCGGTGATCATTAAACTTCGCTAAATAACGGAAATAATAGCAGCCCTGCAGCAACAGACATTATAAAATGTCGCTTTCAATTTTAACATTTTAAGGTTCGTCAAATTGCCAAACATGATGCATGACTATCATTTACGGATGTTTGGACTCAGCAAATAAAAGGAGGTATAGTTACGTCGGTCATTATAAAATTCTTTTAAATACTGTAACGAATAGCCGCCGTGCAGCAATAGACATCATTGAATGGCGACTACAATTATAACGTTTTCAAGTATGTCCAATTGCAAAACACGATACACGGCTATCATTTAAGGATATTTGTACTAAGTAATTAATAGAACGTATAGTTATGTCGGCCATCGTAAAATTCTGTTAAATATCGGATATAATAATAGTCCTGCAGTAACAGATATGTGGGGTTGCTAGTCCTCCATTGGGCTGCTCCCCAGGTGGCGGATAGGGGAATGCCTCCTAGATATAGGCGGTACCGAGGAACACAAATACTCGTGGCAGACTAAAACTAGCACTGACCGAACAGTTACCATTATAAGTAACCCACTCTTGATGACCAACGGCTTTAGGCGGATAGGTTACTAAGAGATAGGGCACTTTTTTGCCCTTGAGATGAGAAATCATTCCTAAAGGCGGATAAATCAATGAACGGTGAATGGCAGGAAGATGCAGAAAGCAAGGGGAAACCACTCCATTAAAGATCCCAATGGATATCCCTAGTTAATCAACATGACGAAGTTCAAGGCGAAAAATTCCGGAGTTTCTAGTCCCTATTCGGATCTCCGGTGGAGACAGTTTTAAATGAAGCTAAGAAGAAGGAAAGAGACATAAAGATCGGTACATGGAACATCAGATCCATGTTCAAAGCAGATATAATCCACAACAAGAAATGCAGCGACTTAATGTAAACATAATGGGACTCAGTGAAACTAGATGGCCTAATTCAGGAGAAATGTAAATTAATCAGTCAAAGATTGACTACTCGGGTAACAACGACGCACATCACCGAAAGGGAGGCGGAGTAGCGATTGTGGTAGACGGTAGCTTTTGTCAAACTTTAACTGGCTTTATCACCATCTCAGATAAAGTAATGATGATAAGAGCAACAACAACCCAAAGAATACTTAACATCATTCATCATTCCGATAAGAGTGAAGAAGAAGTAGAACAATTCTACAATAAAATTCCACAAGCTCTGGATGTCACAAAGAACAGGGATATTACGATAATAATGGGAAACTTCGACGCAAAAATTGGAAAGGCGAAAGTAGAAGATATTATTGGTGATTTTGGATTGGGCACAAGGAACGAGAGGGGGAAATAGAATGACACTGTTCTGTCAAGAATAAGACAAGGTGATTACAAACACACACTTTAAACTGCCTGATTGGAGGCTTTATACTTGGAAATCACCCGCCGATAACACCAATCACATAGTTAGAAATCAAATTGATTATCTCTTAATTAATAAACGTACCGGAATTCCATAACATCGGCTAAAGCCTATCCTGGAGCAGATGCAGCAACAGATCATAATCCAGTAATAGTAAAGCTCAAAGTTCGATTGAAGAAGCCAAAATCCCAGCAAAACAAAAAACATCTGCAAACCTTAAACTTTAAAAACGCAAAAATGAGAGATCAATTGACCAAGAATATTAACACCGAACTAAGTAAGATCAGAGCTGAACCGAATGAAGATCCAAACATAATATGAGATGCCATCAAAACCACAATAACGACTTCAACAAAAGAGTTACTGCAACCAGAGAATACTATTCACAAACAAAAACCATGGACTGACGAAATTTTAAAGCTAATGGATTAAAGAAGATCGTACAAAAACATATACAACAACACATATAACCATATACATAAAGAGATAAGAAAAAGAATACGTGAATCCAAAGAAAAATGGTACAGAGAAAAATGTATAGAACTAGAAGATTGACTAATAAAATACGATAATCTTAACCTTTATAAAAAAATAAGGAGTTAGCTGGTATAAAAAGACGAAACCAAAGCAATATCTTGCTGGACAGAGATGGCAAAATAATCCGAGACACTGAAGGGAAACTAGCAAGATGGAATGAGTACATCCAAAACTATTCGACGATGACAGACAAGAAATAGTGGAAGAGGACACAGAAAGAGAGTTGGGCCCAACAATAACAAAGGAAGAGGTAATGCATGCAGCCAAAATGGCAAAATCTAATAAATCTCCAGGACCCGACGAAATTCCAGCAGAAATACTTAAACTATATTGGTAGCACTATATACCACAATATACAACACAGGAATCATTCCCCGTGAATGGCTTAGATCGACCTTCATTACATTACCAGAAAAGGTTAACGCAAAAGAATGTACCGACCATCGAACTATCAGTCTAATGAGTCACGTTCTCAAAATATTCCTAAAGATAATACATCAGAGAATTTTTAGGAAATAGCGAAGATATTAGCGAAACCCAATTTGGCTTTAGAAATGCAATGGAAACAAGAGAAGCCTCGTTTGCCTTTAATGTCTTGACTCAAAGATGCATGCACATCAATCAACCGATGTATGTTTGTTTTCTTGACTACAACAAAGCATTTGATAAAGTTCACCATAACCACCTTATTCAATTGCTTAAAAGTAAAAATATAGACATGAAAGATATTAGAATAATAAATAATTTATACTACAATTAGACGGCTAATGTCAAAGTGGATAATGAACTCTTAGAAAAAGTAAAAATACAACGTGGTGTAAAGCACGTATGTGTACTATCGCCGCTATTATTCAATCTTTATTCGGATGGAATCATTCAGAGGACACTGGAGGAAACAACAATGGAAGTAAAGGTTAATGGAATACCCATTAACAATATTCGGTATGCAGACGACACCATATTTATTGCCGAAACAATAGAAGATTTAAATATCTTGGTTGATCAAGTAGTGACGAACAGCGAGGAGGGCGGACTTACCTTAAATATCAAAAAGACCAAATTTATGATAATTATAAAATCATTTCAGCTACAGGAAAACCTATGGATCAACGGAGAACTAGTAGAGAAAGCCAGTAAGTACAAATACTAAGGAACAACTGTCAATGAAGGTAATGAGTACACTGAAGAAATTAAATCAAGAATTGGACAAGCCAGAACCATATTTAACAGAATGAGAAATGTGTTATGCAGGAGGGATCTTAACTTACAACTTAGATTCAGAATATTGAGATGCTACGTTTTCTCGGTGTTGCTATATGGGATGGAATCCTGGACGTTAAAGAAAAATATAAGTGATCGACTGGAAGCATTTGAGATGTGGTCATATAGAAGGATCTTAAGAATAAGTTGGGTAGACATGGTAACAAATGAGGAGGTACTGGAAAGAATGAGAAAGGAAAAGGAAATATTGAACACAATTAAAATAAGGAAATTGCAATATCTGGGCCACGTGATGCGGGGAGAGAAATATGTATTGTTGCAGAATATTATGCAGGGAAAGATACAGGGAAAAAGAAGCAGAGGAAGAAGACGCATTTTCTGGTTAAATAACCTATACACTTTGGAACAACTGTAACTGTGGTTCCAGTAAGTTGTTTAGAGCTTCAACATCAAAAGTGAGAATAGCTATGATGATAGCCAACCTTCTAAGAGGAGATGGCACTTGAAGAAGAAGAGGAAGTAACAGATATCATTGAATATCGAGGTATTAAGGCAGAACAACTTGATGCACGAACATCGATACAAAAATTATCGTGATGAGCATAAAATGAATGTAAATAACCTTAATTTTTAAATTCTGTCAAAAATCTTATCTTTGCATATGTCTGCTTTCAAAATTCCTCACATGGGCTATATTAGGTTCAATAAATTAAGGCAAGAATCATATTCATACCTGTTTTTATACGTTAAAGGTTTCAAATTATGAAGCTTTTTTTCATGATAATATTCAAATAACCCCTGTTATGTTATGTTCAGTTTTGGGAAAAAAATCGAGGGGTTTTACAAAAATAGCAGTGTAGTACACCAAGTAATCCTATGGAAATTACTGTTGCTATAGGTTTTGCCATTTTGTTAAACATCTCGTACGTATTGTTGACAGTTTGTTTCGCAGTGGCATAGAAGCTATGTATTCATAGCCTTGTTCGGTAAATGCCTAAAAATGCTATAGTAAGGCTTTTTCATGTCAAAAAGATTTTAATGGCAACAACAATTCGGGAAAGTGAAGAAGGAATTCCTCACATGGCAAATGGTCGACCACGTAAGTTGTCTCAAGCAAAACAGGGCAGGCTAGCTCACCGACCTCCATTATAGAAGGTCGGTTGGCTAGCTCCAACACTAAAATATTATTATATCATTGGGCAATCTACAAGAAAGGTGGCTCCCCCGTTTCAGAATTTCCAACACCATTGTTTTTCGTTATATTGTTAGAAGTAATTTAAAATACCGAAAAAAAAGAAGGCACGCAAATGCACCGATGCTCAGTTAGCAAGAATACGCAGATGCTGTCGCAATTTAAGACGAATTCACTTCTTGAACAGCAGATTCATTATCATAGGTTATGAAAAATATTTCACCTTTAGACATGCAAAACTACCTGGAATTCTGGATTTTACACCGACAATATTGAAGAGACCCCAAATTAAGTTAGGTATAAAGCCAAAGCTGAATTTTCAGGAAAAATATTGGTCTGCTGTGCCATATCGAAAAGAGGTATACCCAAGCATTTTGTTAGTCGCGTAAGAGGAGAGTCAGTGAATGTTAATTTTATCAACCAGCATCACGCAGATGGAAATAATATGTTTTGGCGGATCTAGCATCAGTACAT
>MU183493.1:259270-282579 GCA_016904865.1 Pissodes strobi | reverse complement strand
TCAAATGGATGGTTGCGTTTGCCTGCCTAATGCAGAACTAAGAAAAAAATTCTCAAATATGTCCAATAATATAAACAAGCATTTTCAGAGGAAAGAGAAAAACGTTTGACCTTACACGTGCACGAAAAATAATCCGATAACGCCGATAATATAGGATATATTTTCCTTCTGGTTTCGAAATGTTATCATCACATAATATAACCTAGAGTGGACGATTTAAAAATAGAACCTGACATGTGGGCTGTTCCGTATCTAATAATGTACAAATAATACTCTATAATTTCATTTTGTGCTATTTCCATAAATGCTTGCTTTACCTCCACAATGTTAATATGAACGAAATTTCCTTTATCAATATTTACGATATTCTCTCGTTTGCATTATTTAGAATGTTTTCGTTGCGATTGCTTCTTGCATAAGCATTATTTTCTTTTCAATTCAGGTAATTGTCCTTAATTAACTAATTAGGTACCTATATTAACCGTTAGATTTGCTGAAAATAGTGGGTTGATATCACCTTGCAAAAATGAAAATGTCATAGGTATATTGCCGCCAAAGAAAACTGGCGATCCAAAATTTTCAGAAGGAGGCAAGCATTTTTTTAAGTACTAGCTTTTTGATTAAAGGCAATTTTGAAGCATGCCCGAACAATGACTGGAAGTGGTTGATTTTTCATCGAGAACAGAATGAATGTCTGTAACTAAGCCACCTCCTTTGCAGCTCCTAACATGTTTCCAAATGTCATCGGGTGTAACGGTCAGGAAATGACCACATATTTGATCATTAATTAAAACTAAATTTCACCCTTTAAGTTGTTATTTAAAATTAAAAAATACAATCACCTTCTATCAAAAATCAGCTGAAAATATTTTCGAAGTGAGGGTTCTTTTTTTTGACAATATCCTTTATTTCCTTGTCCTCTTTGCACTTGAGGGATCTATTAGTTATCAGTCTTACAAAATATATATCTTATAGGGTTGTAGTGGATCCTAATTACACTGTATCAACCAGTGACCAGATTCCAAGACTTTTGCTCTTTTTCGTTTGTTGTGTGTTTCATTCATTCAATTTAAACATTCTCGTTTTAGTTTTAATAGGTTTTTTGGAGTATTGAAAGTGTTATAATGGATGAAAACAACTACTTAAATAAACTTGCTTCAGGTCACTTTGGAACAATTCATTTTACCTTACCTTGTGATCGCTATCTTCTAGTGGAAGTTATTTGTGAACATATATCATAATAAAATGCCATGCTATTTCGTTTTTTAAATTAATGTTTCTTTGTGGCGTGTATCGTAGAAGAGACTTTTTTGGCACTATCCAACCAGCTGGGAATATGTACCTCAGACAGCTATTTGATACATCTCTGATATAAGAATATTTTCTTTTAAGACGGCTAGCTGTACATTAATATTCAAGATTACAGGGTATGTGGCATGTCTGCTGGTGTTGCGGTGCAATGTATATGAGAAGAGAAAATTACAAAACATGAGTGGGTTTGGAACTTGGATGACATCATTGCTCGTGAGAACACGAACGCGAAATGTGGCTCGTGATGATTGATTAGTATACATTTTGGAGGAGTTTGCATGGTGGAGGTGATGGAAAGGAATCACCTTCACCGATGAAAAATCAAAGGCCAGCCATTGTGTTTGGCCGAGTCAGCGTCTTGGTGTTTTTTTTTTAAATATATTTTGTGAATCTTCTACCCGACCTAATTTGAGTCTCATGTGGTGCCTTGTGATTTCCATTGGTGCTTTCTCGATTGCGTTGCTGGACTTATTCTGTAACTGAAATTATCTCTGTTTTCGCCACAGGTGAGTTGCCTTCAATTTTGTTGGTGTGCCGCCGTTTTGGGCCCTACGTTGATAGCTGTTAATTCCTTTCTAATCTTCGCTGCAGAGGTTCTATCTCGTCCACCTCTTCACAGGTAAAATATTGATTTTTCTTTCGTGTTTAATTATGTTGCTTTGCCTGCAAATGTTTCTTGCTTTGGAATTTAAGCAAAAGTCTTAAGCATGTTGAAGTTTTACAAAGTTTTTGTTCCTGCGTGAAAAGTCCTTGAACTGAAGACGTTTTTTTATGCGAAGAGTCTTCGTTCTTCTTCCTGGTATTCTAATTTATTAACGCTTTGAAGTGAACTATTTTTTTAATTTGACAGTTAAATGAGCAAATTGTAACTAGAGTATTGCTAGAGCATTGTGTCCTAGTCGACTCAAGAAGTCTAAACGGAACATAATGTCCTGGGTAGTTTAGGAGCTGTTTTCATTTACTTTACTTGTTTTTTTTAAGGGTAATTTTTTGTAATTATTGTTGCCTAGATTTAGTCGCTAGCGCCGGTGTTATTTTAGGTAATATCAAGAACCGTGCATACGGCAGTATAATTTTTTTCACTACTATTTATTTTAATTGACAAAGTCATATTATAACACAAACCTTTCTGCCATTTTTTAGTAGTAAACCGATTTTCTTAACCTGTCTATCTGCTTTATTACTTATCTTTCATTGTGGGGGATTTAAAATAAATTGGGCTCAATAATGAATCATTTTGATGTACCATAAAGTTGGACCTGAACTTGTTTCCAATGGTTTCTTGCATAGGATCCACAGCTAAATGCAGTTTGGAGATGCCAATGAAACACATATCCAACAAATAGGAGGTTTGCATTTTGAAGAGCAATTACTGGTTTTTCTGTCTTTTGCACTAGGACAAATTTCATATGAGCGACGCAAAGTATCCGCTTGACAATGACAAGCTGTTGAGGAGGTATCAGAGTTCTGAGGATCTCCTAATACCTCTCCAAGCAAATCTACACATATAATTTGTATTTGTCTAGCCACGTGAATCATGCTCATATGCGCATTCTCAAGTATGATTCACATAATTGTTGAGCAAGGTTTTTGATAGTTTGTTATTATCAATGACTAAGCTGTAGATAATCGACGGATCCTTCTAGAGGTTAAATAATTTGCAAATTTTTCGTCCAGTTCATCAACGCCTGGTTTGGTACTCTTGTAAAAAGGAATGGTATTGGGCTTTTTGATATTCTCATCCACTCTGTTATGGTGATGCACATTTGGCACTTAACTAACTGCTCTTCCTTTTTTAGGGACATGTGACACCATAGTAGTTTGTACCGTAAAACGCATTAGCGAGAATTTGTCAAAATGCATTCGGTCTGACATAAACCGTCATGGTTTATTTTTGTCAATATGTCCACGTGTGTAAATCACATTATTTCAACTCTTCCAGTAAATCATGGGAATTGCTAAGGATGGCACATTTTCTTTTTATCTGGCCTAATGGTTTGGAATGTTACATATCCAGAACAATGCTCAACAAATGTTTCGAAGATATTTTTCAAATCTGCGAGTGTGATATTTCGGATCCGGTATTTTTCTAATGGAGGCATCATCAAACCGCAAATAAACCAGTGTGGAGGAAAATCGTACAAGATACATTGCACATCTAAAAATACTTCATCCAGTTCCATATGAAGCCCATGATGATCCAAGATCTTCGTGGTTGGATTTTAAAGGTCTCTGGAGGTTTAAAACTCCGATAAAGACAAGAATCTAACAAGCATCTTTGTTCTTCATAAAAGTAGGTAAAAATATTTGTGGGCAATTTTTATTTACAATACATTTTGTATATAGTTGTTTCATCAGCGCATTTGTGTGGCCGACAATCATTTCTATCTTATCCTTCGTGAAAAGTAAGTTACAGCCTCAAGTCTTTCGGGCGAGTTTATTCTGGATGGTCCTCCCATCATCGTTAAACCGTAATAATATTTTGTCCTGATGTTTTAATGCATAATAAGTATTTTAACTCATGTGTAAGTGATATTTTTTCACGGTAGTATTTACTTTGTAATTCCAATTGATCTCCACCAACACTCATACTCTGAGCCTTGTCTTCCGTCGGTTTGTTTTTTCACATATGCCCTCAGCGATTTTTCATCATATGACGACCAACCAGAATCATTTACACTACTTACAGAGTTATGTTTACTGAATATTTCTTCGTCTTCCTGAGAATCAACTTAATCGGTGCTGTCCAAAATGGGCTTCAATGGCAGTCGCTTGAAATTCAAAGCTACTTCCTTCTCGCTGCTATATTCATAGCCGCAAAAGAGATTGTTCTCAGGAATACTGAGGACAAGACTATTAAAATGTACAAGGATAGTAGACAAGCATTACTGACCCTGAAAAGTTATAAACTTACAGTCAGGTCAGTACTAGAATGCCACAATTCACTGGAGGATGTCGCCCACAAAAACAGAATTTCTGTGTACTGAGTTAAAGCACATGCACAGTGCGAGGGTAACAAATTAGAGGGTAAATTGGCTAGAAAGGCAGCCAGTTCAAACACTCTGAGAGCTGGCCCTTCAAACCTACCTATTGCGACGTTGATACATATAATAAAAATGATCACCTATGAAGGCTTTAGGGCAAGATGAGACGAAAAACTAACTGTCGACTTGCTAGGGAGCTACTAAGCTACCCCAATGAGTCTGGCAGCAAAGGTATACCTAGGTATGTCAAGGAGGAATCTACGACTGATGGCGGGAATTCTGACTGGATACTGCCAGTTAAGAAAACATCTCTACACAATGACTTATACGAGTCACCTCTATGCAGAGGCTGTGATCAGGAGGACGAAACAGTAGAGAATCTGCTCTGCGATTGCGACGCTGTTTTGGAACTAAGCGAATTCAATTTGGAAGAACGATGGTCAACCATGGCTTTTCTCAGAACAGCCTCCTCAGGCAACATCGCCGCCTTTTTTATAACATTAGGTTGGGCGATGCCCTAGATGGATTGGCTAACCTAGGGAGGATGTACGGAGGGTCCAATGGGGTCTAACTGCCGTGGCCTTTCAAGGCCACCCTCTCACCATTTCCTTCTCGGTAATCAGATACCTCTCAAAAGTCTTTATTGTTTACTATTTCTAGAAATTCTGCGTCTGTTAGTAGTCTGTTTACCCACTTATCACCGATTTCTATCTGTAAGTAGTGATAGATTTTATAACTAGTTGCACTATTTGATTTTTCTGAAAAAAAACTATGAAAACCTAACTGATATATTTCAAAATATAACGTTCTAAAAGGTGGCACTCTAACTGCTGCTGGGTCCACAATGTAATACTGTGTAATGTAAAAATAAGTTGGATATGTTTACGCTCGTTACTGCCTTTGCACGCACTGTTTCAAACGGTATCACCGAAAATATAGCTAACCATCCAGTTATACACAAATCCTCCGAAATTTTTGAAAACAAATAAATGTCCAGGTCCCAGGAACTTCGATCGTAGTACTTACGGGTTAACATTGAAATGAGAGTTTCTTTAGCTTGGCCCATAGTATATAGATGAACATTTCAAGTCACCCACGAAACTTCACTTTCTGAAATTAAAACTGAAAAAAAAATTATAAAATCTATTTTTTGGTATTCATTATCGATCCATGGCATGAGAAAACAAATTTATTTAATTTCTTGTACAATAGAGTCAGTTGATATCTTAAACATGCAGTAAAGGCTAGTGTATCCAGAAATTTCAAAATGCTGAATAATTTCCCTTCATGTCATCACTACAAATGCTAACAATGCCCCAAATATCAATATTTGCCAAAGACTCCTCACGACCTAGTCGAAGTTCGCAGTCGTAATGCGGAAATGTGCTTCGTCATCAAAAAGTAAGGGTAGGTCGGATAGAAATAATAATTTGTTTGTTCAAAAGCTTATCCAACCCTTTCGAAACCGTAAGTGGCTTAGAAAATTTTGTTTATTTTGCTTTTGATATATGAATGGTATTATGGACCAGGGGCGCTGCATTTTAACGCTATTACTTATTGTGCTAAGTTAAAAATTAGTTCGATTTATGATCCACAAAGGTGATTTATTAATACAGAGAATCTATGCTATGTAGTCAGTCACTGAATAATGCCAGTGTCCTGGCCAAAGTTAAATTACCACACCAAACAAAGAAGCTCAATGAAATAATGGGTTGCTCGATTTGATATTATAATGCTGTAAGTTTGAAGACATTTTTAAACCTATATCAAATTTTAACTCAAAAATTTCCTATGAAGTGATATTGACGTGATCATTCTTATATTTTTAATGGTTTACAGTATGCGGACGCTTTTTTTGCAAAAATACAGGCATCGTGCCTTTTCGAATATGAATGAAAGTAATAAAGTAGACTTTGGGGTAACTCGTGGAATAATATGCAAACAATTTTAAGTGAATGGTCAAAAAGCTAAAGGTCGTTAATATCTTGATTTTCGTCTTCACTTCCGCTAAGGGTATCGACAGCTGTTTGTGATGCCCTAATGCAGGTATACCAAGAAGTTGGTTTAAAATTGGGAGAAAGTTTATTGTTCCCGAATGTCTGGATATATTTCTTGATAAATCCAAAGTTTTGCAAAATTCGTCGTCGAAAGACGTCTTGCATTGTAGCAAACCAAGGTTTTTGGTCAAATACTGAATAAGTATTGAGCTCGTTGAGCGATTGCCTCAATTTGAAGATAACATTTGGTAGAATTAGTATTTCCATGTCTTTCATAGATAGTAAGATTGAGCGTCCACAGTTTTCGTATATAGAATGATTTGCTGCTTTTTAAATAAAGTATCGGTAAACACTTTTGTTTATCTAAGCATATAACCAAGGGTTTGCACGCAAGCTCGTCTTTGCTTTTTTCTTTATATACAGAATCTGCTAAATTCAGGTGTTCAATATTTTTACTTTCAATTCTGATCTTTTCGATTACATCTTTGATTGACTTTAACAGAAGTTCATATTTATCACATGTATGTCGTTGTAAGGTTTTTTAAAAGTTATGTTGTTCTCTTCTACACAAATTTTCCTATACATGAATTCATTTCTTGATACTCTACGCTGTTCTTGGGAGTACTTAACATAGAGTTTATACCTTTTTGATATTGAGAGATCAGAAGTTAGGTATTTTGTTCTCCCGAATAATGACTTTCAAATGAGGGAAGCATCCCAATGTGTTGCCTTATATTCTTCTTCACTTACCTTTGGGTGATATGTATGTTTCTTCTCACATCATCAGGACAAATGCTTGTATTTGAAGTGCGTTTTTATGTACGATTATCCGAACTTTTACTATGGCCAGATCAAGCGTTGATAAAAACATAATTTGGCAAACTTCAATTTTTTCCCAAATTTTTAGCCAAGTAAAACATCCTACTATAGGTTCTTCTGCTCTAGTTGTTATTTTCCTTCAGCCTATACGTTTTATTGAAAATCCTTTAAACGTGATTTGCAATGAACTGATTTTGTGCTTCCTGTGATAGATTATAAAATTCCGGCGGCTTGTCTTTTTTCATTCGAAAATATTTCGTAACATTTCTTCTTACAGCTGCAAGGGTCTTTCAGGGACTTTTCGGGGACCTGTTTTCCTTTTATTGCCATATAAGAGTTTCCTTGACTTTCCAAAAATTATCGCTTATTCTTGTTTCAATTTTTAGGTTCGCGTTTTCTTTTTCTACATTCTTATTCCTCTTGTATCTTTTTTCCTGCAGCTGTTCGTTTTATAGCCTCAGTATTATTTGGAAATTTGGCAGTAACATGCATGGAAGGTTCTTCGTCTGAGTCTGACCTTCTGTTCTTATCTTCTGAAGATACAAACTGATCATTTGTGCCATTTTCTAAAATATCAAAAACCTCACCGTTATCATAGCCAGTTTCTTCATAAAGAGAAAAAACCAATGAAGGCCTTAGCTGTTGTTTATTTCCATGTTTTGTAGTGATTTCTCTAGAATACTGATCTACCATTTCAGAAACATAGCTTTCTGCAAAAAAAAATATAATCTTTTTCTATGGAAAGTCAAAAACTGCTAGTAGAACTTACCTGACGTGCTGGTGCTTTGTTCTGAATGCAAGTAAGAAGCAGAACTAGCAGTTACTTGAGCAAATGGACTCACTGTGCGTAAGGTCACGTATTAGTATTACTCCCTCATTTTGAATTTCAGATCCAGAAATTTGCGTAGCGTTCGGTAATTCAGTTCCTGCTGAAGAGCCATCCTCCAGAAAGACACATTGCATTGGCTCTGTGGATAAAATGTACTTGCCTAAATTACCTATAATTTTACGGAGTTGCTCATTTTACACCAGCAATAACAAAAACTGGAATATTTTTTTGTACTAGATCAAGTTGTACTCAACCTAATCAAAAATTTAATGTCTAAATTATGGCTGCTTACCTTGAGTGTTATTATTGTTTGTTGCCAAAGCTGAAACAAATTCAACTTTTTTTACTACGGCAGAGTATGCTAGTTATTTTATCTTGCAGAAAACGATAGAATCGCTCACTTGTATGTATTCAAAACAACTTACTGCTCTACAAGGTCCAGATAAGACCATCTCAGGAATAATATTCCCATGTGTGGAGCTCGGCATTCGAACACTTTGCTCAAGATATTGGACTCCATGCAGAGGAGAGCAGTCCGTCTCGTGGATGACCCAGAGTTGACTAAAGATCTTGATAGCCTTAAAAACTGGCGGACCTATCTGTTTACCATGGATACTACTACGGAAGGTGTTCGAACGAGCTGGCACACTTATGAGTCCATCCAGAGTTATGGCAAACAGAATCACCCGTTAGACATAGGCTGCTCATCAAAATACGATTCAGTTGCGAACATACGATGTCGCTGTTACGAGACTCCTTTATCTGGAGGACGGCCTCGTTCTAGAAGGGACTTCCGAGTAACGCCCTTCCCGAAAACTACAACCTACAGCCCTTCAAGTCCAACGTCCTCCATCTTCTCCGCACAGGCACCGCTCGTTGAGTGGTATAGGATTTTCATCTTGTGTGTGTGTGCTGAACATAAAAAAAAATTGCATGTACGTACGTAAGCAAATGTCAAAACAAACTAACAGCAAAAGCACTGAGCCGAAATGAATTATTCAAGGGCGAAGGCCAATGTTGCGCTGATATGTAGAATATTAGAATAAGAAGGGCTAATGTCGATATAGGCCGTTTTATGAGGTACATTTCACAGTCGTTCTCAGGCCTATGTCTACGTTATCTGTAAAACAAAATGTGTTATGGATTTGAACATTGGCCCTGCGCACTTTTATAGCACCATTATTATTGTATGCAGACATTGGCCTTTTCTACTCATGAAAGCTTTTTTAAATGCAGTTTTAAAATGCATTGTGGCCCAAATCATGGAAAAATTTCATTGACCCTCTTAGAACCAAGGTCCAGAATAATATGTGCAATAATAATTCATGCGCTTTCGTAAAAAATATCATTTTCAAAGTTCTTTTTAGAAATCTGGAAAAAGACGAGTGATTCCAACAAAAAAAATACAAATCTGTAGGGTAATAACTTTTGGAATCAATAAGTCCCGCCCACGTTGGATAAAAAGGGAAAACCGGTTACGACTATGATTATTCTCGGCTCATCAAAATGGCAAGCTTTTCCATGCGGATAATTTTTAAGTGAAAGATTATGTCGGGCAAAAATTTAATCGGCTTATATACTTTTCCTATCACAGGGCCTTCGTCTCGGCTTTACGACAAAATAGTCGAGAATTACACATTCCAGGATCACTCCTATCTCGCCTTTTCATGATTTAAGTTTCTCACTAAAGGTTTTTTTTCCTTTTTCATGAAAAAATAGATAACAGTTTGATATTCGTGGGCACGAAGAGGAATAAGAGATCTTTTCCTTGCTTAACATATTATGTGCTATTCTAATCCTAATAGTATTGGCGTTGGATGCCAATTTATTACGTTCGATTCTAAGATAAAACTACTTGGCACATGTGCAAATTTTGACTCTATTTTTGATATCTGTTTGGAAGAACTAGAAAAAGTCGAAATTAAATCTTTTAACTCTCTAGGTTTCTTCCTGCATTCATTAACTTCCTCATCATTATCTAACATCACTGAGCTCTGAATTACTTTACCAGATTTTTCTAACAATAAAAATGAACGTAAACATTTTCTCAAAGAATCAACTGTACCACTTGGTTCTATACCCCTAATCCTTACTTCATATTCAAACTCATCTTTCAACAACCGATCAACGTTAATTTTAAACATTTTCAATTCATAATATTTCAATAGCTTTTATAAATTAAAAAAAATATATCCCTACTCAGGCTCAATCAAAAGTCAATACTTCCTATTAAACTTCCAGACTTTTTAATCTCTGTAACCACAGATGATATATATTACAAGTCAAATCCAGTAAAATACCTATAATGACAAATTCCGAAATCAAATACTAATCCTGTACGAAAAATGATTACAAATAATTACATTTGTGAGATCAAATTGGAATAAGAACTTGTTGGAAAAAAGGGAAGTTGGGCGCCAATTTATTACGTGCTATTCTAATCCTAATACTATTGGCGTTGGATGCCAATTTATTACGTTCGATTCTAAGATAAAACTACTTGGCAGATGGCGCTGAACGACGGTTTACAAACAAGTTAATATTTACCAAGAAAAATTGAACTGCGATCAGATGTCTACCATGAAATCCGGACGTCACCAGTCCTCGTAATGGCTCAGGCAGCACCGTCTGCAATCGAACACCAGGCTCAGCTCGTCTCAGGGAGGGTTAGTTCGAACTATCTTTTCCCAATATCAAGTTCCGTAATGTTGTAACTAAATAAGGAATTTAATGAAAATAAGTAATAGTCCAAGTCGGGGTTGGACGCCACCAAGTTTACTTTTGTTGGCAAGCCCTATCAATGTTAAACGGACACAGGAAACTTGGAAATAAAAAGAAACTAAGTTCAAATTCTAATGTCGAAATACGTAAACAATTAACTGTCGAAGACTACGCTATCTGCTTGGTCACCATTCAACATCTACATACTCACATATACCCTAAATAATACCAAGCATTTGAGGCCAATTCTTTATTTTGAATAGTAAAATATAGCAAGCTCCTCTAGCCTATTAAGTAGTTTCCCTGGATAGAAAGTAGCCAGCTACCCCGTAGTGAAATTTCGAAATGACCCGGTGTACTGACTGACTAGACACATCCCCTAGTCAACCTTGACAGTTTGATGTAAAATATTTGAAGGTATCAAATGAAAGGTTATAAAATTTTGAAAGTTCACTTCTTCGAAACGCTTTACTGCAACCTGCAACCTAGACGGTGATAGAAATACCGAATTTATCACATAGACTATACTAAGTTAATTTAACTCGGTTAGTATAGCCTTTCCAAAAACACAAGTTGCAAGTTTCAACATGAGAACGTATTCCTCAAAAAGGAAACAATGTTATGTTCGATTGTCAAAGGCAAAATTAAAGTAAAAGATAATAAAATGGATGAACTTCCTCGGATATAAAATGTACGTAGAGATAGTCTATAAATCTTGCACCCGTTAGAAGTAAGTAATGTTTCTAAGCTAGAGTAGCAACACTTCACAAAAGGGTATTTAAATATGTATACTTCAGTAGATTGTGCGGTATGCTATTACTTACTAAAGAAATTAATCAACCGTTTTCGAAAAATGATCGAGTACTAGATTCTGTGTAAAATTTAAAAGTCTATGCAAAGTATTAAATATTCCTGGCACAATAGTACTGTCCAAGTGTAGTAATATAAATTTAAAATTAGACTTATCTCGTGTAACAGCGTCAGACTCCCGAGGTTATATCCGAGAATTAGCCATCATTCTTCTCTGTATGTCAAAACAGTGCTGATTAACCAGATTCCGGGTATAATTGGTTCTTCCTGATCTACAGGGAAACAGTCATAGATCCCCGCAACAAAACACTACCGGAACTCCACCGTAGAATACAGCTACTAAAACCATTTCCAAAAACTAGCTCCAAAAACCAGCTTCAAAAGAAAACCAGCTCCAAAAACCCTAAAAGCGTAAATTAAACCATAACAACAACATAACACAAAATTTACAAAAATGCCAAACTCGGCCCCAAATATCTACTTCAAATTCTACATTGGAACAACTTAAAATCACTTACCCATAACTAGGGGTTTACCAAAACTTCCTGAGTATCTTGAGAAGGACAACGGCCTATATTGCCATTACGGCGGTTGCTAAGACTTAATTCCCACGCAACTGACCTTTCCTCCGGAGCCCTAATCCCCTAATCGACTTCCAGGCTACTTCATGTACAAAATACGGACACTCCTCGAGGACTACCTCTCTACTCAAGGGAACTTCTTTGGCTAATGATTAAACAAAAGCCTTCCAAAATCAATAACAACAGTTTTTCTTCTGTTTCCTCTCCTCCTACTGGATCAAAATATCGGAAACAAATCTGTAAACACGCCAATCACTATCAGCTGACATTCAACTAAAGATCCTCATATGTCAATCAAAATACTACCTGTCAGAAAACCTAGACAGGTACGAACTTATCGAGAAAAGACAATAGAGATGGTCGACCAAGTCGATATTCCTCCCCAAAATAACCTTTATAAATAAGAGAATTTTCACCCGTAACAAACTTCCATCATTCTGATAACACTGGTATATATCATTTCACATTTTTCAGAAGTATTTAACATAATTATTTAGAACGAACTGGCACCATTTTGGTTCACCGTATAGAATATTTAAAACGTGTTTAAGCTTTTATTAGCAGTTCGAGCTACCGATTAGTAAGCTCTTTAATTTTAGTCAATTTTGAGCGCAATTCTGGTTTCCTATCGAAAATTGGTCCATTATCACAAAAGTTACAGAATTAAGCAAAATGCCGAGTTTGCCGCCCACCCTAACAAGTAGGTGTAGATTAGAATTTTATATTTTTAAACAATGATCCCATAGCACCATATGTCATATCTAACCTATCTACCTATATGGTATAAACATAAGAAGATGTTTTTGATTCCATTTAGGATAGGTACATCATATTTAGTTATCCAGAGTTCAAATCTTCCTTTATTTGACCAAAGGAAAATTCTTCGAAATCTGCGATCTACAGACAGACAGATGAAAAAATGTATATGAAAAGAAATACATTAAATATAGAAATAATTCTTCAAATTTCATTGGACTCAAGCAAGCTTGGATTCTGTACATCTAAAGGAGATGTTGAGATTCACCAACACAGAATCAAAAATAACATTGCAACACGTTTTTCTGATTGAACCCAAAATGTAAGCCAAGATTTTTTTTTCCCAATTAATTAAAAATGAACCTAGCCCCGGAGAGTCGTGTTACAAAGCCCGGCCCTTGTCGTGGGGTCGTTTGGGCGCCACCCGTTCTAGCCAACTAAATTGAAAAAGCTCTGCTGGTGTTGTACAGGATGGCTAGGTCAGCTCATAAAATCAACCGGTACTTAGTACTTAATTTCAAACTAACAAGAAAACGAGAATAATGGCGGGATTATAATCAACTAACTTAACCTATCAAGAAAACACAATCTAAAAATTTAAGGAACAGTATATTTGCTACTAAGTTCTTTCTTTTTTTTTAAACACAGCAACAATCTATCTGGAGAAAAATGTTAAATTAAAATATGGTTAGTTAAAGACAAAAGAATGTTAAATGACTGTTAAAGTAATTGATAAAATAAGCAGATATGGAGATTGTACAGAGACCAATTCGGTTGGTAATACTTGGTTCTGTATGCCTTACCACTAAATGCACTAAATATTACTTATCAAAGTGATCACTTGACGTTAACTAAGCTAAATACAACTAGGTATGCGTGCGCTAATAGCTGCACTGATTTTAAGTGTAGCAATGATAATATGCCGCAATGAACGGACTCAATAAGTAGATCAAAAAAAAAACTCGATAAGTTAATAAAAGAACCAAACTAGAATGAAACTATTGAAAGAGTGGCTGTCGCTTGATTCATATTATAAAGAGATAAAATGCAGAGCGGTTATATCACTCGACCAATGAATGAAAAGAATGAAATTATCGAGCCAACGCTTGACTTTTATTAAAATGAGAGAAAATTAAAAGCAATCAGATTAACTGATCCGATAAACCAGTGAAGTAAATAAAGTTAATGAGCTACCTCAGAACTCGGCGTTCAATGTTTGATTTATATTAATGAAAGAAAACGAAGAGCGATTATATTAAACGGATAAACATACGAATTAATGAGACATAAAGCTTCTGTACAATACCCAAATCCGGTAGTCGAACTCCGGTGGAGGCGCCGAGCATCTATAGATACCTCAGGAATTGGCTCTCGATGGCCCCGAGGGAAGATCTAGCCGAGGTGTCTCGATAGCTTGGGGTCGAGATAAGTGCTGCTGGTAAAACCTACTTCCAACCCACTAGAACCGGGTGACTCTAGCGGCAGGTAAAGGTCGTGGCCTCCGAGAAAGAGGTTGTACCCTCCGGAAAAGGTTGTGGCCCTTCAATAAAGGTTCTGGCCCTCCAGAAAAAAAAACCCTGAAATAATCCAGTGCGCATTAAACGAAGTCCCCTTACTTTAATAAAAACCATAGACCCCCCCCCTCTTGCATAAATACATCCTCTTTATAAAACAAATTTCTCCAGACAAAAAAACCCATGGACTTGCAATGCCCATCACCAAATAAAAGAGATACTAAGGTTCAGACAACTTGAATATAAAAAGATAGGTATGAATCACTTCTAAAAGAAAATATAAACTTCCCCATATGGTCAAAATTAAAGTTGCATTAAAATAAAAATTCGGATTAGATAAAATGGAGTAGATAAGATAACATATGGGACACAAAGCAAATGGCGGCCATGCGTAAAAAAGGTAACACAGATAGAGCAATTAAATCATTAATTTAGGCAAAACTAGTGCAATAATTACCTCGATCGTGTGAGAGGGCTAACTTAATTCGACGGTCTCGACCTTACCTGGCGGACGTGGAAAGCCACTAGAAATAAGGGAAAAAACATTAACGTCATGGCGTCGTCCGCGTGCTTCACAGGCAATGGAAAAAAAATCAATTTCAGAGAAAATAACTCACCTAGTACAGTATTTAGATCCCGAAAAATCGGTCGTGTCCAAGCACAAGAGATTTCACAATATATCCCCAATAAATGGGGTGAATTAAATCACAAACTAAATGTGTAGTCTCTGACTGCACTAGCAAACGTTCTTCTCGCCTTGAAAGGGAATCTGAGAAGAACTCTCGATTGGTTTTCGTCAATTTGCCTTCGAGATTAAATGCTACGTCACAAGTAGTGATGGGCGGAAACATGCCGAGTGGTTCGATACAAGGAATATTTCTCAGATAGCAAACAACTTGGTTCTCGTTTATTATGAGGATAACATGACGGCGGAAGCCACAATGAAGGCATCGAAATCAAAGGATTCAAGAATTAACAGAGAATATTCCCTAACAAAACGATAAACTTTTAAAAATTTAAATCGACAGCTGACCTTACGAGAAGTTGTACATTCCTATTACTCCGTGACGAACCTTACAAAAACTACACTGCCGTGTGAATAAATTTAGAAGCAGAGGTCCCAAAACTATCTAACGATCTCCAGAATTGGCGGCCGACCATTGGTGTTCATCAACCGAGGGGTTCTCAAAAGGGTGATAAAATATTCAAACTGAAATTAAAGTATGGATCGACGAATCTCATGCAGCGTATTTACAGGTTTTATTAACGGGATTCCTAAAATAAAATATATAAATCGGTTGGCTGGCGGTTCCACGATAATGTAATATCAATCAAGCCAAGCTATTCTAATAATATTGTGCATCGCTTATCAACTAAAATAAATAGTCACAACGGGTTATAAAAGCTAATACAAATATATTGTTAACCTATACTTAAAATATAGTTAATTTATATTAAAAGAAAAATGCGGCAATTTCAAGCGTATCAACAGCAAATCGAATCAATAAATTTAGAATTAATAAACCAAAGAGTGCAAAATACAGCATCTTTTTTCCTAAATGCGGCATATAAATGAAATTTTAAAAATATTTGACATTGGCAAAATCGAATTGTCACAACATCTTATGTCAATACCGCATAAATATATGGATATGGTAAGACGTCGCGTCATCTGTAGAGCTTGGAGTTGTTTCAAAAGTTACCACATTTAACCGTATATGGGGCTGGGCATCAACAGAATCCATATGTAATTTTTTGACCAGAAATCGATTGCTTCAAAATGTCAAGAAGGAATTCTATACCTGTTATGATCGTTTCACGCATGCAAGAAATATTAAACCATTTAGTCACATATTTTCATATTTATTCTACCGAAAAAGAAGCAATTTAGTTCACATTTTTACATCAAAAGTTTACCTGCGCGAAATTGCTGCTGGGTATCAAATACGGCACTTTCCAAAAATATTAGGAGCCCTACAGTTGGCGTTGAATGATAAATCTCTTCGGAATGGATTTAAGAAGTCGTTTTTTATTTTGGCCCATAAGAATGGCAGAGTTGCCGTTTCGGTACAATTGTACTGAATTCAGTAAGAAATTATTAGATTCGGCACTGCAGTACAACTTGTTGAAAAACCTCGAAATTCAGTACTACTCACAAAAAGCAGGAAATAAATCAAAATTTTTAGCCTTCTGGTTAAAAATATTTATAATTATTAATTTAGTATTTCGATCGACTAATTATTAAGGCTAAACAGATTTTTTAAACTGTTAATAATTCTAATATGATGCGTTTACTGCCATCTATCAGTATGCAGTTTTAATACTATAGCTTGGCTTCGCGATGGCACAGGAAAGTGCGGGTGCGAAATGTGTTTTTAGGTAGGCACGGGATTCCCCGATAGCCAATCTTGTTGAAATAATATTTTTAATGATGTTTTTCTTTTAAATAAAATGGATAGGTAAGCAATTGCGCATAAAAAAGCCTGTATTCTCGTAAGGAAATATAAATATTAGATAGATCTCTGCACATCTCGGGCACATTCATCATTAACGCGGGCGTGCCTCAGGGCGCAATACTTTCACCAACTCCGTTCCTTATCTATATTAATGACCTGCTGACCGAAACCAATAATTCTGTTTACAGTTTTGCAGATGACAGTACTCTTGTCTCCCAATTTAGATCAGAAAAACCTTTACCAGCGACTGAGACTTATCTGCGCATACAGGAGCAGATTACAAGAATAAATAAAAATCTGGAAAGGGTTCGAACTTGGGACGAGATAAATTTGGTCCAGTTGAATGCAACAAAAACCCAAGCGGCCACGTTTACCAAGAAAGCCAATACAGCGGACCCTGACATCATTATGGCAACCGAACTACTGAATGTCTCGGTCAACAGCAATATGTCCTGGCACGACGGTTCCCAACATCGCAAAATCAGCCTCGCAGAAGCATGGTGCGCTATTTCGCAACAAAAAACTGTATACACCGCAGCAGCTGATCTTCTCTACAAAGCGTAAATAAGGCCGTGCTCAGAATATTGCTCATAGATCTGGGGTGCTGCACCGAAGCATACCCTAAAGCTGCTGGATTCCATTCAGAAGAGAGCTGTGTGTCTCTTCGGCGACCCGGAGTTGACCCGGGATCTGGATAGTCTGGAACACCGCAGACCTGTGGCCAAGATCTCACTGTGTTACAGATATTTTCACGGCAGATGTTCCCAACATTTGACTCACCTCATTTCGCCCCAGCAACGCCTGTCAGACAGTCACAACAGACAGCAAGAGCGCACTCGTTCGTTGTACAACTGAAAATACCTAGAACATCGATTTACAAGAACTCCTTTGTCTGGAGCAACAATTCATCGCTGTGGAACTCACTCCCAGGATAACTGCTTCCCCCAAATTACAACCTATAGTTATTCAAAAACCGTGTCAATCAACATCTTCGCACACACACCGCTCGTAGAGTGCCATAGGATCTCCCTTTAGTGTGTGCATTATGTCCATAAAAATATATTTTATTTTACCTCGTTTTCTAGCTTGCTTTCGTGTCTGTCCGTCTGTTTGTTCACAAACCTTGCAATCGATTTTAAACTAACTTCCCATTAACCCATTTTGATGAAATTTGGTATACTTATGAAGGTTCGGTGACAATACAGTATTTTAAAAAAATACGTTGGTGGGAGTCGTTGATAGGGTGAGAGGGAGTTAATATATATAAAAATTCATAATCTTTAAGCTCCTTCAGCCGTCTACTTCAGCTTTGTTCAAGCCATCAACTTTGGTTCTCTCCCAGCGTCTTCCCAGTTGCTCACATCAATTGACACCAATTCTGAAGGATCCCAAAATAGTGATAATGATTTGGAGAGACACAAATGTTATACCAGTAAAGAAGTGAGAAATCTATAATGTGAAATATCGCGAGAATTGGCAGATGGTAAGTTTAATACGAGGTCACATATTTTAAATTTTTACCATAACCATATTTTCCTTTTAGAATATTAAATGGTTGACACAGAAATCTGGGAAAACCTATTGGGTTTCATGCAACATATCTCTGGCAGGTGGTAAAAAACACTTAAAGTGGCATGAGGATTTAGATTGTCATAAAAAAACCTGAAATGAAAATTCAAGGTACAGGATCATGTCAAATCTGCAGAATTAAAATTATCTGTCCTGGCTATCGAACATAATTTGGCATTCTTAATCTTCGAACACTTGCCAAAATCTACTGGCTCACTACCAAATAAGGATATTTTAAAATGAGTTGAAGGTTCCCGCATCAAAGCAATCAGTTTAGTAAATGATAAAATAGGACCCTTTGCTCAAATTTCCATAGCAAATATTTCGAAAGACACCTTTCTTGCGTTATTATCGATGGATCAACTGACGTGTCATCTAATAAATGTTTAGTTATTGTTGTTAGTTACTTCTGTGACAAAAACATGAAAGTAGCCGATTCTTTTCTTGCTTTATTGGAATTGGAAGAAGCTAGTGCGGACGCAATATTTAAATCAGTAATAGATAACTTTAGAAAACTTAACATTCCATTAGAACATATCATTGTTCTCTTTCAATAATGTTTCAGTTATGATGGGCCAACATAGCAGAGTAAAGGCAAAATTTCAAGAAATATTTCCCAATATATTTTTTATTGGATGCTTATCACAATATTTACATCTAGGTGGTTCCAAAGCCTGCACATTCTAAGCCAAATCATGTAGACCTTTTTGCCAGAAGTGTTTATATTTACTTTGCACATAAGGGGCAACACGATTTTAAGGCTCGTTTCACACTTATGAGGTGGTACGAGGTGCGGTTCAAATTCGGTTTATGTGAGGCGGCCGCCTGACATGTGGGAATGGAGAATCCTCGCGAAACCTCTCCCGCGTGATAACCGAAGAGACGCGCGCCGAGTGCCCACCGCTTATCCCCCGAGCCGCGTCGGCGCGAACAGGTTTCAACGAGGCTCCAACGCGGGTCAATTGGTTAACAAGCTTATTTAGCCGTTCACACTTTCGAGATTTACTTTCGTTATTTTTGTATCCTCCCTCATTTGTTTTGGGATAAACCGTGTATAATTATTAATAAATTTCGTCGAAATGAGTTGCATTGATGTAGATATTGATTGTTTGATTATGCTGGTCCAGGAGAGACCAGTTTTATGGGATAAGACAGAAGAAAAATATAAAGACAGAAATAAAACTTTCCAAGCGTGGAAAGAGGTTTTTAATCAACCAATCAATTCTACGTCTTTTTCTTTTTTTTATCCGTCTATAAAGGACTAGCATTGCAATCGCACGTCTTCTATCCATTTATGAAAGACTACACCTATTCTACAACTTTACCGAATGTAAACCTCTAGGTGTGAACGGGACTGGGGTTTGCGAGGCGGGTGCCGCATTCGAGCCGCGCCTCGTAAAACCTCATAAGTGTGAAACGAGCCTAACGATTCGTCCAACCAGAACCTCACAAACTCTCAAACGAAATAGTTATCTTTACAGGCAGCTGTTAATAGGATTTTGCAATAACGGGATGCTTTGACATTATTAATTTGCTGCTTCCTACAATAACGGCCAATTACAAAATGATTTTGAAATTTTATATGAAGGACGAAGTTCTTGATAATCTTGAAGTGGCAAAAATAATTGCCAAAGACACCAGACTATTTTAAAAAATTTGAAAATGTTTGCTTTGGTGCGGGATTTGAAGCAGTCTTAGAAAAAAGCGCAAATCTATTAACATGGGAGGAAATACATCAAGTGCATTGTTACGGGTGGAAATTCTTCTATTTATAGAAGTCATTTTAGGAAGGAATATCGTTTGGTTAATCAACTTTATTGTCTTTTTTTCGATAAGGTCGAACCTGTGTAGTATTCTGACAGCAGTATTCAAATTGTCATTTAGGGAATTTAGTTGAATGACAGTTGATAGTTTATGACGTGATTACAGATTTTTTTTTCTGTTTATTAATCTAGTAGGATGAGGGAAAACAGATGAAACGGTTGTTGTTGATTCTGTGAGGCTTTTGTTTTGTCATTAGCCGAAGAAAATTCCCTGGATGAGAAGTAGCTCCCGAGTAGTTTTCCATTTTTAGATTAAATAGGCTGGAAGCCGTTTGAGACTCTCGAGAAAGGATTAGTTTGTAGAAGAAGTAATTTCTATCAACCGCCGTTGTGGAAATAAGCCCATTTATTTCTTCAAGATACCCAGGAAGGTTTTGGTGAACCCCAGTTATGGGTAAGCTGTTTTAAGTTATTTTAAATGTAGAATTTCAATTAGATTATTGGGGCCGAGTTTTGGCATTTCCGTTATTTTCATGTTAGGTTGCTGTTATGGATTAATTTCCGTTTTAGGGTTCTAGTAGCGGAGTTGTAGCTGCGGATTCTAGTCGTGGAATTCTAGTTACGGAGTTCTAGTTGCGGATTCCCTGTAGGGTAGAAAGAACCACATGTCACTTGAAACCTGATGGAATTAGGCTACTCATCAGAGTTGGATTTACAGAGAAAGATGATGGTCAATTTATGGACATAATTTTACAAGAGGTCCCTTACCAAGATAAGTTTTTATTTTTAATCCCCATTAACGTGTATCTGTCAATGTTGTGCCAGAATTTTTAACTTCGCCGTAGAGACTTTTAAATTTAAACAAAATTTAGTACTCAAACAGTATTTTTAACCGCCTTAATATTTTTCTTTAGTATATATTAACAATTATCTCAATTCACTAGAGTATATTTATAATACCTTTTGTGAAGTGTAGCTACTCAGGCATAGTTCCATTACTTTCTTCTTTCGGGCACTAGATTTATCGATAATCTCTAGTGCATTTTATAACCAAAAAAGTTTATTCATACTAATTTTTTCTTTATTTTGGCATTGATATTAAAACGTAACATAGCATTTTGAGGGTTACGGTTTCTGTTTGAAACTTAAAACTTGGGCTTATGGAAAGGCTATTCTAACCGAGTTGAATTAACTTAAAATAGTTTATGTGATAAAGTCCGTTAATTTTATCACCGTCTAGGTTGCAGGTTACAGCAGAAAGTTACGTGGAAGTGAACTTCTTAAATTTTTATACCTTTTACTTGACACCTTTTAAAATTCCAATTTTAAACTGTCAAGTTGACAAAGGGATGTGTCTAGTTTGAATTCTCTTATAAGGCTAGAGGAGCTTGCTCTTATTTTTACTCCAGAATTAAAGTATTGGCCTCACTTTTCTGTTAATATTTTGTGTGAATTTGAGAATACAGATCTTGAGTGGTAACTGTGCAGGTAGCGTAGACTACGACCGGTAATTATTTACTTAATTTGATACTTGGGTTTGTACTCCGTTTCTTTTATTTCCAATTTTTTTTTACTGTGTCGGTATAAACAACGATAGGGCTTTGCCAACAAAAGTAAACTTGTGGCGTCCAACCCCGACTTGGACTTTAACCTATTTTGATTTAATTCCATATCCAGGTACATCATTTTGGAACTTGTTAGTGGGAAAAGATAAACTTCGAACCACCCTGAGCCGAGCTAGCCTAGGTGTTTGTTTGCAGGTGGTGCCGGTAGAACTATTACGAAGACTGGTGTTGACTGAATTTCAAAGTATACATCTGATTATAGTTTATTTATTTGGTAATTCTTAATTTGATAGCAATTTGTCATTCAGCGCCATCTGCCGAGTATTTTTATCTTTAAATTGAATAACAACAACGCATCCAATTTCAAATCAGAATTTAGCAGTAGTTCTAACTAGATTACAAGCAGAAAAGAGAGTTATAATTTGATTATATAACAGCATCTAAACTGCCTTAATTTTATATGAAATTATGTACTGGAATAAGAACACTGGTTGACTTTTCTAATAAAATCCTGAATAAAATTTCAAATGTTTTAAATGTAAGTAATATATAAAGCCAATAAACCTTTAATATCTCCATTAGCAGCAGAGTTTCCAAATATAATTAATCTAGAAAACTCTCTTGACGGCTTAAATTTTGAATGGAGGCTTCTAAACGAATACAAAATGAATGATCAATTTAATAATTTGAAAGAAGTTATTGCTCATTTGGATAAGCTTAAGAATCATACAGAAGAACACATTTTTAAGCATTTAATTATTTTGTTTAAAGCTATCATTAGCTTACCCTATGGAAGCGTGTAACCTGCCTTAAGCGTAGGGTGCCAATTATGTAACACTATTTGTTAATTGCTCAACAGGCGGTCCATATGCCAGGATTATTCAGCTAGTTCAATAATAATTAAAGGCGTGAGTCTATGTCTTGTCAGTTAGGTGAAGGCGAAATTAAATTTTTAGCTAGGAATATATTAATAATTTTTACACATTGAAATCAGGGTAGTAAAATTTAGAAACATACTCTAGATATGACTATCATAAGATTTAGAAATCAAAGGAGTTTATTAAGGAACGGTATGTTTGACACTGACTTACCAAAATAAAATCCCGAGATTCCCATTACACAAACACTGCAAAGTGTTAATCTCAAATTATTTTGCAATTTTGGTATCGTCTATAAACTAATGATAATATTATCTTATAATGTATTTCATCTATATTATCAGGTTATTGAATCAGAGCAAAATAATATACTAAGTTTTAATCTATGTCCTATAAAGTTGATGATGCCCAATTCCTATTTTGGGGTAATAATAACCAAATATTGAATCCTTAAAAGTTTGACTAAATGCAGTCAATCATGAAACATTATAAATAGGAAGTATTTTACTAAACTAACTTTATACAAAATGAATAAGATAACCGGTGAATAAAATATGTATAGATATAGTCGCTAAATATCAACAGTATGGCATGGCTCCGATAATATCAATATACCATTAAGCAGTTACTAGAGATGTTAAAGCAATGAATTACTCTATAAAGTAAGTATTTATTTGCCTAGCCCGTAAGTACCTACTCTCTCTCTCTCTCTCTCTCTCTCTCTCTCTCTCCCTCTCGCTCTCTGTCTTTCTCTCT
>MU183493.1:242655-252851 GCA_016904865.1 Pissodes strobi | reverse complement strand
TTATACTGAAAAAAGGAGAACATTAATTAAAGTATCTTTAAAGATATGGAATTTGATTAAATATTTCTCGCTTTGGCTTTTCGAGTTTGCTTTTTGATTTATGACATCCCCAGAGGAAAATTATGGAAGAAAAATGTATAAATTCTAGATTAATTTATGAGATTTATGACGTCCGACGAACGTTGGAGAGATTCCGAACTTTAACGTTTTAATTATAATTAGAAATAAAACAAGTCGTATCAATGTTTCCCAGATAGTATCCGCTATTGTCAGTCGGAGATTAACATTTTTTAATTGGAATATGGCTACTGACATAAAGATTTAGTTTACGAGTTGATAGACAATATTTTATTTGGAAAGAACGGATAAGAATAAATCGAAACACTGTCTTCGACAGTGGCGTGGTGCACTACGCTTACCATGATTTGATGTTGTATATCGATATATGTATATAATTTCTAAATTGATAAAAACGAATGTACCTACAAAAAATCGTGCATTTGAAATGTCAGCGTCTTTGGAGGTATCAAAACAATTAATACAGTAACCATTGCAAAAAATAGATTTTTCAAGCAAGTTCTGTTTTAAGCGGGAGATTATTTACAGACCTTTAATTTTACTATAAAAAAGTCAAAAGGTCAGCCCTACATGTAATAAATAATAAAAAAAAACAGTGCGAAGCTCTGTGAAAGCCAACATGAGAATAAATTCAAGTCTGCGATTCGTTCATCTCCAATTTTTGATTTGCAGTGTCAAAGGCATTAGATAAATCCAACATCACCAAAACAGTAACGACTACAAAAATAGAGTGATATCAAAATAAATTCATTCTAAAGCAGGAAAAGTTTTACTGAAGAATTTGTACTGCCACATAAAATGTTGACCTATATAGGGTGAATGAATAAATTTAAAACGCTATCAGGAGATCTAAACATTAAATAAATCCAATGATGTCAAAATAAATACAGTTTTAAGCAGGGAAAATTTAACTAGTTGCTGTTTGTGTTGCAGAAGAATTTTTACTGCCATGTGTGGCTATCTAGGAAGAATGAATAAATTTGAAACGCGAGCAGGAAATCAAAGCATTAGATAAATGTAACATCACCAAAACAGTAACGATTTCAAAAATATAATGGTGCCAAATTACAGCAGGAAAAGTTTAACTATTCCATGTTTGTTTTGCAGAAGAATTTGTACTGCCACATAAAATGTAGGCCAACAGTCTGGGCGTATTGGATTTCTGCTCACATATCAATTCCGTCCTATAGATCACAGCTATATTTTTCCTTTGTCCTCCGGATTTAGTATGTAACTTTCAAAGTGTCACCCTATTATCCTACTCAACCCTGGACAGTCAGCAAGAACAAGAGTGATGCAGTCCCTGCTCTCCAAGCACAAATGCCTTATTGCAACAGTGTTTATCCACAGTGCGGAGACAAAGTCTTTGCACTTAACGCGCGTTTCGCTAACCATGGTAACATTATCAGGAGATGGTTCAAGCAATAGTACCCTGTGAGGAGCCTTGTCACAAGCTTAACGTCCCCCCTCTTCAGAGCCAGAAAGCTTTCAACCTACAAGGCGCTGGGTTACCCAAGCGTAGTTCGCCTGTTCCGAAAAGTAGTCGGCCATAGATCCTTTGGCCGCACATTCATTGTGTTCCTTAGGATGGCGACGGCCATACTATAGAACACTCTTATTACAGGCTCAGTTCCCATTGGAAGTAATGCGAAATTCTATCATGCCAGACGATCGGTCTCCTCGTTCTCCGGGACATTCCAGTGTTTTGGATCCCAAACAAGACCGGCCCGGCCAAGGCCTTCACAATGTCCTTACACTCAGACCCCAGCTGATAATTAACTCTATCAGAGTTCAAGAGCCGACAGAGCAGCACTGCTTTTCGACCAGATGTGGATATCCATCCTTCTTAAGGCTCTTAACAGGTTTGAGGATCGCCTACATCTCAGCCAGGAACACATTTGCATAAGTCCCAAAGGCAAAAGAAAATACTCGTGAATATCGTTTCTCCATGTACACTCGCTCCATTACCACTATCCATTTTGGAGCCGTCCGCGTACCGGACGATCCTATTATCCAGACATAGGCTGCGATCCGGCTCCAACCACGCATCCCTATCCGGTATGTGAAGTCTGAGGAACCTACTTGCTCTGAAGGTTGGCAGTATGTTGTCCGCCTTCATTAAGAGTTCTGAAAATCCATGAGCCACCCTCCTCCAAAGATGATGTGTCTCTCTCCTCGAATGAATATTGTTCCTTAACTGACAGAGATCTTTTAGTCTGTATGGAGGCCTTCAAGGTCCTATAATACAGGAATAGTTGAAGGGGCGGAATCCAGTCAGTCAAGAGTCCTGGTGGGTGCAGTCCTCATGGCACATGTAATTCTCAGGTAAGCCAGTTTATGAACTCTGCCAAACTGAGCCCTAGACATGGTCATTTGGTCTACCATAAGATGGCCTCGTAGGTGATGATGCTGTGTAGGATACGCATAATTTTATTGAGTACAGACCATTGATTTTTATAAGAGTGGATAAGCAATAAATATACCAAACATGGCAAATTTACGACCGCGAAATGTAAACAAAGAGATTCAAAGGACCCCGCACACTTTTAATGGGATTTTAAAAAATGACGGAATTTGATGAAATTTTAGTATGTTGTAGTTCTTGGCCTCCTGATGAAAATGTCCAGTGGGCCCAAAACGATCCTATGACTGGTTTCCGAGATACAGTGGCGGGAAGGGGTTCCTTGGAAAACACAAATAAATTAATTTTTTCTTAAGTGGCTGTGTTAGATGTCACGCGATAATTTTCATGTACAGGGGGCACTAAAACGGGGTTTTTAGTGCATTTTGCCGAAGGTTCCAAACCACAACATAGTACAGGGGGTACTCAAAAAGTATAAATATTTTTATTTGTTTTTATACTTTCTAAAAACTGACAAAAGCCAACCTTAGCTTGCGAAAACAATAAAAAATATATTTTTTCTAATTAAGTAATTATTTATATACTAACAAAAAGTGGTATGTATGTACAATGTTATTTAAAAATTGAACATTTTAAATAATTTCTGGTAAGATATTTTCTTCGAGATTTCCAACATCTTCGACACACTCTAGAGCATTATTGCTTGGATATTTAACTATATCTTGATGTCGAACATAACTTAAATACCTTGCAATGGGGCATCACATAATTACCACTGGTGCTCCGGTTGCACAAGTGCAGTAGTACCCCTTTATTTCGTTGCGTGTATTGTTGTATTTAACAAATAGTTGATATTTTGTTGCATTTTTGTGTCTAGAAAAAATCCTGACTCTTATTAAATTATTTATGTTTAGCCCTGTATCTATTTGCATAAGATGACCCCTAAGTTCTCCAATATTATCCTGCATATATCAGGGTGACATCTTTAACTGAAACACTCCAAATGTAAGGTGTCGTAAGTCTGCAAGATCTAATATGGGAAATTCCAATGGATAATTTTCTCCTGCCATAATCTAATTAAAGCATTTTCTTCAATAAAATGTTGTAGGTGGTTCGGCTCTTGCGCTTTTTGACGCATTTCATTAGTTAGTTCAACAGTAGCATCAGCCATGTTGATTAAAGGATGATACTATTAAGCAATGTACAAATAATTTTAAAAAAATCTGCGACGTGAGGAATGTGTGTATTTGGTATGACATCTCTTAAAAATTTTGATACCGACTTAATGTGGCCGTTTTTCGATTCTATAGTCCAACGTGTTTTAGTTATAAGTCTCGCTTGGTTTGCCTCGGCCGTTGTAAGTTGGGATCTTCGTCCTAAAAAAGGAGGCAGTTCTGCGTTTATTTCCAAAGCATTTAGAAATTCCACACAATCTCTGTATCCTTTGTCTAAAATAAAAATGTAATTTTCCTGAAAATAATTTCTGAATTGGTTGAGGTCATCTTCATATGGGTGGTTTAAAATATTTGCATCATTGTTTGACGAGTCACAAAAATAGGGACCATGTGCGACCAAAATATATCCATCTGGAGCCACTATCAAAACAGCCTTTCAAAGATGATATTTTTCATGAAACGAAAACGATTTTCTGAGAGCTTTAAAGTTTTTGCTTTTTTGAATTTCTAAATAAGTTGCATCAGTATAGGCAATTGCTTTGGGAATGATGGGCTCAGGATTATATAACTGGTTAACAAATGGTTATATATGATGTGTACTATATTCGTCGCGAGTTAAATGGGCGTAACCAAGATCCAAAATGTTGCTTTAAACATTCAGCTGCTTTCGTTATTACTAAGCTGGTAGCCTGCCTTGAAGAATATTGAAAAATGGCGCATAAAAATTCGTATGACAGACCTTGGCGAATTTTGGATAAAAAGCAAATTAAATCTTTTTTGGAAATATATCTATTCTTTTCATATACCACAACTGGGCCAACGCAATAATTATGATAAAGATCGCGAAATTGTTCTCTGGTCAAAGATGTTAGTGACTTTAAATCTTGATCAGTAAAATTTTTATCATTTTCCATTTTAGAGTTGTCGGCAGCTTGCGGTCTTAAAGAGCCCATAAAAAGTTTCAGTTCTCTGCCTTTTAATATTATGAGCTTTTCAATAGATTTTAGACCATTTAGCAATGGAGAAAGAAGCAAGTCTTGGTCATTTAAAAGTCCCTAGCATACTTTAGATTCTTCGGAAACATATATGGAACTACAAAATGATCCATTGGAATTTCCCATACTAGATCTTGCAGACTTACATTTGGAGTGTTTCAGTTAAAGATGTCACCCTCATATATACAGGACAATATTGGCGAACATAGGGGTCATCTTATGCAAATAGATACAGGGCTAAACATAAATAATTTAATAAGAGTCAGGATTTTTGCCAGACACAAAAATGCAACAAAATATCAACTATTTGTTAAATACAACAATACACGCAACGAAATAAAGGGGTACTACTGCACTTGTGCAACCGGAGCACGAGTGGTAGGTATGTGCTGCCACATTGCAAGTGTTATTTGATATTTAAGTTATGCTCGACATCAAGATATAGTTAAATATCCAAGCAATAATGCTCTAGAGTGTGTCAAAGATGTTGGCAATCTCGAAGAAAATATCTTACCAGAAATTATTTAAAATGTTCAATTTTTAAATAACATTGTACATACATACCACTTTTTGTTAGTATATAAATAATTACTTAATTAGAAAAAATATGTTTTTTATGGTTTTCGCAAGCTAAGGTTGGCTTTTGTCAGTTTTTAGAAAGTATAAAAACAAATAAAAATACTTATACTTTTTGAGTACCCCCTGTACTATATTGGGGTTTAAAACCTTCGGCAAAATGCACTAAAACCTTTTTTTAGTACCCCCTGTACATAAAAATTACCGCGTGACATCTAAGATAAAAATTAATTTATTTCTGTTTTCCAAGAAACCCCTATCCGCCACTGTATCTCGGAAACCAGTCATAGGATCGTTTTGGGCCTATGGAACATTTTCATCAGGAGGCCAAGAACTACAACACACTACAATTTCATCAAATTCCGTCATTCTTTAAAATCCCATTAAAAGTGTCCGTTGGACTTGCGCATTAGAAAATTATTACGCGCCAGCTGTTGCACTGTGAAGGTCAATATGCAGGCCCGGACTTCAAAATTTGAAATCGTATTATAAGCATAATCAGAGATCATATTATCATTACATATAATAAGTAATAGAGGTCGAAAAGTCTCCACATGGAACAAATTTTTAAAAATCTATACTCAGTCGACTATTGATGATCTGCAGATACAACATGAATAGAAGAAAAGAAAATTGTTTGTTTGTTTGTATGTTCGGGCATCATTGAAAAACCAATGAACGGATTTTGATGCGGTTTTCACTATTTGGAAGCTTAATATGTGGGTCAAGTCAAGGGATATAAGAGGTCAAATAGGGGTAAAAATATTGTCTAAAAAATAATAAGCAAGAGAGACCTTAAAATTAGTATGTACACTACTAATAAAACAAGTAATTACGTGTTTCAGAGTTTTATAAAATTGTAATTGGGGGGTGAAGAAATAGGGGTGCTCGTACACTTCTACTTCTTCACGTGACGAGTTTTCAAACAAGTCTATACACGGAACAAAATTAAAAAATCTATACTCAGTCGACTATTGATGATCTACAGATAAAAATCTGGGCGACATGTACCTCGGGATCCTGAAGGGCGACAATAGATGGCGGGGTAACTGGGACGTAGCGAGAAGCGCGGAGTCCCTTGGACCCCGCCGTGTGTAGTAGATTCCACCCAACGTTCTGGCAGGATAACCTATGTATGCCGGGTCCGCTATTGTATATAAACAAGTTTTTCTTCAAACGTCAGTAAATCCGTCATTACTCGACTGTGTAGGCGGCCGTGAAGTTTCGTTTTTCCTCCGCCGGAGCTTTACTTTTCACTTTTCCGCCGGCCGAGGTAAAAGTGTTGTCATAGCAACATAGATACAATACAAACAGACAACAAAATAAGCGTCAACAACTCAAGATTTATTAAACTACAATTTGTATTTATCACTCAATTTGTGACTGCATTTCTAAAAATCACTAATTTAGGAACAAATTGGTTATTATTTAATCGAACTTACTCAATAACTGCTTATCAATACGGAATTAAAACGCAATCGGAGACGCAATTTTAAAAAAATAATTATTGTTGACAGTGTCCACTGACAGCTTTATGTTACATTACTATAGCAACAACCTGTGCCTATTCACGGACACCGGTCTAAGCCGCCTTGCGAACCCACTTATCTTTAATAATAATAATTAGATATTATTACTATTAAAAAGAGATGTTTTTGCATTAATTTGTCGACATTTGAAGAAAAAACAACATATTTTATTTGGAGGAAAAGTTACTTTTCATGGCTTGCTCTCTATTACCAGCCTCACTCCGTTCGGCTGTTAAACACGAGCGCGCCATGAAAAGTATCACTTTTCCGCCATATAAAATAATATACTATTTGAAGTGAACACTTGTTCAGTTTCATGAGAGTGGTTTATCAAGGCCGCGTCACGATACGGTATATGATATTTGCGTCTCGCAAGAGAGATAAAGTATATATTCCTCTCATAAATCTTGTGTCATCTATGGTATACCTAAATTGTAGTGTACTGGAACCGACTCAAATCACTAAAATAAGTTGAGACTACGTGAAACTAACCGAAAGTTGATTGGACGACTAACCGAAACTAGCCAAATTTATTAAGATCGAGTATAACGTATAGGAACCGCTTCAAATGACTAAAAAAAGTTGAGATTAAGTGAAACTAACTGAAAGTTGATTGGACGACTAACGAAAACTAACCAAATCTCTTAAAATTGATTATAACGTATCGGAACCGGTTCAAATGACTAAAATAAGTTGAGACTAAGTCTAACTAACCGAAAGTTGATTAGACGACTAACCAAGTGAAGTGAATTTTCGTTTCGCAAGAGAGATAACGTATATGATTCTCTTTCTCTCTCTCTCTTTCTTCCTTCCTCCTTCCCTTCCTCCCTCCCTCCCTCCCTCCTATTAGTATGGGCACAATGGGGAATTATCGTGCAGTAATTACGAATAACATCTAAAATTTGAAATTTTGCTCCCCCTGATCTAATTTCTTCATATTTTCTTAATATCTGTTTGCATAACTGCAATGTTTTAGAGGGTAGTACATAATTAAATTGAAATTAGAGCAGTTCATAATCACTATGCACTCCAAGTACTAAGTAATACTAATATACATAAATAATTCACTGGCCCGAGAACAAAATGAGTTTGGTCACTTTCTTTCTAATTCTTTCCGTCAAACTGTAAAATTTTATTTTAGCATATATGGAAATGACATTCCCTATTATTTTTTGTATACGAGTTTTTCAAAAATGTATGTTCAGATATACAACCCGCATCGTCAAACACAAAATATTTTTTTATTCTATCATTTGCCTCGTTAGGTTGGTAACGAAGGCATCAAAAAATACTTTTGTTTTAGCATGTTATTGTCATTCAAGCTGATAGCATATCTGTACTTTTTTTCAACGAGAATACAAATTGATATCTAGTCTGCAGAAGGACGCATCAGACCACCTCTAAGTGGTCGAATTATTAGCACAAAACGCCGTCAAACTCTAAGCACTAATAACATATTGATTTGAAATAACACGAATATCATTAGCGAACAATGCACATATACAGCGAAAAAAAATTCGAGCTTGCTTCATTTCCTTTTCTTTGTTGCTTTATTCAAAGGAAGCAATGCACAAAGGCACAAAATCCTCATGGTATAAAAATTTTTACGCCACTTCCAGAAGGTGTGGAGTTCGATAATAACCAAATCAATGTTTTACCTTTTGCACAAAGTTGTATGGCATCGTAATGATTCATTTGCGTCCATTTCCGAGAATTACATTGAATATGTACGAAGCCACTACAGTTCACATGCAATCGTTGTGTTCGATGGATATCCGATTGATGGCGGCAAAATGAATATCAAGGCCGCAGAAATACTTCGCCGATCGAATAAGAAGCATATGTCTGCGGATGCGCTCTTCGATGAAACAATGCCGATTCAAGTTTCCCAAGAACAATTTTTAGCCAAAGAAATCAATAAAGCCCGTCTAATTTCGATGATGGCAAGAAAATGAAACAGGCTGCTATTACGGTTAAACAGGCGAAAGAAGATTCTGATGTGTTGAATGTCGGAACAGCGATTTCCTTGTGCTCAAAATTTGACGCCATTTTCCTAGTTGGCGAAGACGTTGATCTTCCTGTGACAGCATTAGCACCTTCTCAAAGTAAAATCTACTTTCGCAAACCAGGAAGAGGCAAAATTGCTAGTATTTCAGGAATAGTTAAAACATGAAGAAGTGGTTGAGAACATGCTGTTTCTCTATACGTTTAGTGGCGGCGACACGACATCGCCAATCTTCAGCCAAGGAAAAATACAATTTTGTTCGCTTCTCCAGAAAACAGCAGAATTCAGTGCCACCATTGGCATCTTCAAATATCAGAATGCAACCTCAGAGAACATCGCAGACGTTGAAGCACGCATTCTCGTTATTTTGTGTGGTGGCAACATTGAAGAACCACCTTAGAAAAAATCCGCTACCAACGTTTCGCTAAATCTATCACAAAAAGTAAATCCAATCTTACTTCTTTGTCACCCACGGAGAATGCTGCGCGGTATCATGCTTCCAGAACGTATCATCAAGTCAAAAATGGTATGGAATCGGGAAAAAAATAGAAGATTGAGGCTAGAAACTTGGCAGCAATGGGCTTGCTGCATTCGTAATGGCAAAGCAAGCAGCACCCGACAACTTATTGAAATTCATTTCATGCACTTGTTGACAGGGATCCAGCGCAGCATGTGGTTACAGCAATCCTGGGTTGAAGTGCTCCAATGTGTGTGGCTTTTGCAGTGGTCAGTCAATCGAAAATGTACCAGAGGTTCAAACCGACATTGAGCATGGAAATCACCAAAATCTATCAATGGAAGAACAATGCTTTCCCAAAAGACCGATGATGATAACACTGAAGACGCCAATTACACTCAAGACGTCATCAACAACCGACCAGGACAATCAGAGAAAGGAAACCGCTAATAATATAATCGCCTGATTCAAGCCTCATTTCCATCTAAGTTCACGACGCTGATTTAAAAAATTATTATAACTATGTAATAAATTGCGAGAAACACTCAAAATATTTAAAAAATGAGGAGTTTCACTATTTTTTCTTGGGAAATATGTTCAACTTTCCGTGGCTGTACCTTTCATCCAAGATGGCGGCTCGAGCGGTCCTTCCCCAGGGTCAAAAACTTGGATTTTTTGTCAAGGCCCAAACCTTAACAACATATAAAAAAATTACTACTACCCCATCTATTGTATGGCAAAACACTTCACTAACTGGCCTATTAGTAGCCAACGTGTTTATTTAAACTGCACTGGACTTAATATTATTGACAATTTTAATTTAAATGAACGACAGTCAACCATCTGGACAGGAAAGGCCGATACCATCCTGATCCCTAGTAGTTACGCCACTGATTACACGTCTCGTTATCTGCCGCTATATGATTATCATTATTTTTTTTTCTGGAAACATTGAGAAAATTGTAAAATGTACGTTCTTCGACGGCTGACTGCTTGCACGCATTCAGTTGTATTGTACG
>MU183493.1:199048-237655 GCA_016904865.1 Pissodes strobi | reverse complement strand
TTTTTTTTTTTTGCCTTTTTTTGACGGTTCTCCTTTGTGATAGGTATAAAGTGATTAACAATACCTAGAAACTGTCAGAAGAAAGTGGGGGGCATACATATAAGAACTATATTGAAGCGGACCCTGTTCCAGGGAAGTACCCTCCCGCGCCATCCCAGTGATAGTTCTTTTTTAATATGAATGAGCGCGACGGTACTCTTAATCTTTCACTACTTCTTTTAAACATTCAGTCCGTTAGAAACAAATGTAATGAATTTGAATTGTCTCTGGAACAAGTCTACTATCCTGATGTCATTGTGCTTACTGAGCACTGGCTCAAGAAGGGTGAACCTCTATCATTGCCCAATTATTGTGTGGTATCCTTATTTTGTAGAAGCACATTTATGCATGGCGGAACTGCAATACTTGTTGGTGAGTCTTTTTGCCAGATGTAAGTGCGGGAATATTGCTGGGCATAACAATTTATTTGTGGAAAGGGAATTTGAATTTTTACTTATTCATGTGGTTGTATCCAATCTCTTTATACTTTGTTAGACCTCCCAATAGTGATATTCCGGCATTTATTGACAGACTTGAGCTATTGCTTACCAGACTTCCTCCGCTTGCATCTGTTATTCTTCGAGGGGATTTGAATATCAACTTTGCCGATGCTCATAAGCGTGAAGTTCAGCAGTTGAAAAACTTGTTGAATTCGTTTAATTTAAGAATGTATGCATACACAGGTACGCGCATAACAGCTACGTCATCCACTTGTCTTGACTATGTGTGTTCTAATTTTGTTTCTGATAAGGTAAAATGTGACGTCATATCAGCTGGCTTATCTGGTCATAAGGATGTATTGTGTGAATGTGAATTGGAAAGTCTTGGAGCCACTTCGGGAAGAACTAGGTGTAGGATTTATAACGGGGATGGTTATGGTAGGTTTTCGAGATTGTGTGGCGGTGTGGACTGGAATGGTGTCTTGAGCTATGATGATCCACTTGAAAGGTTGCACGGTACCCTTATCAGATTTTTGATATAGCATAGCATGCTATAAATGACACGTTTTGTAAAGGAACATTTCCATCTTGCCTTAAGAGGGCTCAGGCTTTACCTCTTTTTATGGATGGGGATCATGGAGACCCTTCAATTTACAGACCCATATCTCTACTCCCGACACTTTCAAAGATTGTGGAGAAGCTAGTGAAAACAAGGGACTTGGCGTTTTTGCAGAGGCATTTCATCCTGAGGTCAGAGCAGTTTGGATTTCGGCACTCTAGGAGTACTAACGATGCCATTTTTTCCTTTTTGGAAAAATTCTATCTCCAGCTGAATATGCTGGAGCGTTCGCTTGCGTGAGTTACAGAATACTGTGGCAGAAGCTTGAAGTTTTTGGTTTTAGGGGTGTTGCCTTGGACTGGTTCAGGTCCTATTTGTCGGATCGCTCTCAGACAGTATTGTTGGGAGGTCGGGTGTCAACGCCTATGGTGACGACAGCCGGTCTTCCTCAGGGATCGGTTTTGCGCCACTGTTGTTCCTGATATATATTAACGATCTTCCCTCTATTGACATTGGTGGCTTTTTTACGTTTTTTGGTGGATGACACGAGTATCCTCTCGCACCAGCGGGATATTAAGTTACTGGGGGAAATTTTTAATAGTGATCTGGCAAGGATTGTAATGTGGTGCGATTCCAACCTTTTGGTTTTTAACGCTTCAAAAATCAACGTTGTCAGCTTTAAGTGTGATGATGTTGATGTTTCAATTGATATCATGATTGTAGGTTGTGCGGATGTTGTGAGTTTTCTGGGGGTATATATAGATGGAGCCCTGAAGTTTGCTACGCATGTTTTCAACATTAATGCGAGACTTGCTTCTGGGTGCTATGCAATACGGATAATATCTAGCGAGTTGAATACAGAGGTAGCTAGAAGTGCTTATTTCGCGCATATTGAAAGTCATCTTCGATACGGGATATGCCAAAGAGAGCCCTAAGATATCTTTGTCGGGCTGCACCCAGAGATCCCTGTAGGCCTCTGTTTCTTGCCCAGGGAATTCTCACCCTACCCAGTATTTTTATATTGGAGACTGTGTGTCTGATGTATAAGAAACATGCAGCGGATATTGATAGGTCCTCTTGCCATAATACAAGAAGCTCGCGCATTATTGGCTTGCCGATTCCTTCTTCTGTCTTATCCAGAATTCACTGTTTTATAAGAGCAAAAAAATATTCAACAAACTTCCACAGAGACTTAGGAATGTCTCAAACTTAATGACATTTCGAAGGGATGTTAAAAGACTTTTGGTCGAGAAGGCCTATTATTAAGTCGACGAGTTTATGACGAATAAGTTAGCGTAGTCCATGTATGTTTTATTTTATAAGTGTATAATGGGTGTTTGCTTTGTATTCTTGTGTCTTTACTGCAGGTTTATTATTTACCACTAATTTTATTTTTTATTTGATTTTTAGATTAATGTATTTAAACTGTTGGCATATTGTGAATTAATTGTAATTGTATTTTGTTATATGTAAATGTATTCATGTTCTGTTTTGTCAATGAGAAATGGTTTCTTCTAATAATAAAGCTCTATTGAATTGAATTGGACCTACAAAGGGCGTTGGCCGCCATTGGGGCAGCGTGGTATGAGTCAAGCGGTGGCAAGTAAATTATTCAAAATTTCTTGCGGGACTCTTCAAAACAAGCTAAAGGGCAAACACATGCGCCTTCCAGGTCATCCAACAGAGTTCACATCTGCGGAGGAGCAATTACTTACAAATACTTTAGTGTGTCAGTGAGCAATTGGGAGTTCCCGTTTAACAGAGCCGCGAGGTAATCCACAAAGGAAGGTCGTAATGTTAAGGAATTCAAGGACAATATTCTTGAACATGATCGTCTTGAAAATTTTATCATACGGTATAATTTGAGTGTTCGTTTGGCTGCAAACATAAAACGAACACGTGCTGCGGTAGGACCAAATAAAATTTTTTGATAATTTTATAGATGCTTTAAAAGATATTGATCCTTCTATGATTTTCAACTATGATGGAACTAACAACGACGATGACCCTGGAGCCAAAAAACTCTTTGTTCTAAAGGACACCAAATGCGTGGCGAGAGTTCAGCAACATTCCAAGATCTCAATCAGTATAATGGTCTGTGGAAGCGCTGCAGAAGATTTATTACCCCCTATGCTGGTATACAAGGCAGGCAATCTATACGAAGTTTGGACAAAAGGAGGCTCTCCTGGAATGGACTACATTAACACAGTTAGTGGCTGGTTCGATGTGGATCTATTTAAAGTGGTTTTTCCAAATTTTGTTGCTGAAAATTAAAGAAATTGGTAATCCTGGCAAAAAAAATGTTGGGGAGAATCTAGCCCCTCATTTTTCACCGACTGTCATTGAAGCTTGTGGGGAGGACAATATCTATATGACAGCGTTTCCCCCAACAGCACAAATCTAATAAAACTATTAGGTATAGCAGTGTCTGCCACGTTTAAGAAAAAGTGGCGTCATCAGATTCTAGACAAATGGCGCAGTGAAACCAAATCAAATTCCTCTTTTTCTATCATCTTTAATCCCCACAATCGATTAAAATTTAAAACCTGGGCAGGGCCACATGACTCTGTCCCTTTTATCCACACGAATTAATGAAAATAATTCCAGACGTTCAAATAGACGGGGATTAGGAAAATGCCTAAGCTGCTATCCTGAATGAAAACTTATTTGATCTCCTTTAAGATTCACACGGTTTACATAAGGAAATGGTCACTAGAATACATTGCATGAAAAGAGAACCCGGTAAGTAAATTAAGGTAGATGCTTTTAAATTAAAGCTCCAAGACCCCTCTAGTGAACAGCCACCGCACAATGATGACGGCTCACCACTTGCAACCTTAGTTCCAGCTACAATAATGCCAGTAAGAAAACAACCAAAAAGAGTTGTCTTAACTACAGATGACATCTGCGCAGTTTGCTTTAGAAAATGGAAGAATTATAAATTGGATTTGTTGTAGTAAATTGACTTCATAATGTTAAAATTATTTCGTTTTCTGTGTTTTTATTAAACTCCTTTAGGAATTATATTCAGAATAAATTTTTTAGGTGTTCTTGCATATAATAAATCAGTAAATAAAAAATGCATTACAACTTTAATAACTATTGATAATTGGGCTCAACTCAAAGCTGTCTTTATAATTTATCATTTTTGCTGCAAATTAGATTATCAAGTGTTGCCAAAGTAACCTCAAAAATTTGCCTGCTTTGGCACCCAATTATTTTTTCTAATATGCGTTAATGATAACGAAACATATTTGGGTGATCTACTGCAATTGGGCACAAGGCACGATGAAAAGTTTGATTTTCCAAGCAGTTTATGACTTAGAGAGCCAAAATAGGTCAAAATTTGCCATAGTAAGTCAGTTTCACGGTGCCCTATATCAGCAGACTTGCAAAATTTGCCTGAAATTAAACATTAAATAGAAAATAATACATTTTATGTATCTTCGATTACTTTATGGATGCGTTCACAATTTAATTTTCGGGCTTACTATACGCGACTATGAAGAGTAATAATTATTATTGTTTATTTTATTTTAAGATCAAAATGAGCTATATTATCCGCAGGTATGTCATTTAAGTTTTCTCAAAATCAGTGTACGTATTGTATTCTCGATGCGTACAATACCCCTTATATTATATTTGCTATTTTTAAAACAAGAAAAAAACACTTGGAAACCCATTAAACCGCTAATGACTATGCCAGTGACAGTTACGGCCGTTAAACATCTGTAAAGCTAGTGAAAATGACAGAAGTTATGAAGTGTAAAGATGGTCGGGCATTCTGGAAAGTATTTAGGGGCCCGATGACAACAGCACTAAAGATCCAAGTCGTAGCACAACATCGGGTTTCTTACCGTGTACAGGGTGAGTCAACGAGACATCCAGAGAAATAATCTTCTATTATTTTTTAATACACTGTGCAGAAAAAATTGGAGACATTTGTCGCATAATTGTAATGTTTTTTATAAACCCCTATATAAATATTATCGATTCAATTGTGCATTAATTTTTATACATTATTACTTAATTATGAATTCTAAAATAATATACAAAATAATGTTCTTTTGGTGTAAAATGATATGGTAATTTAATAAACAATTCTATTATAATTTGAAACACCCCTTTTATTTATGCTGCACAATTATGAATATTTTCCAGAGACAAATATTGACGTCTTTCTTACTATATTTGCCACATGGCTGGTGATAACACGCTCTGATCTTGGTGCTTAAAACAAAGTTGAAAAATATTGATTTCATTGTTAGAGTATTGAATAAAAATAAATTAAAGTTGTATTGAAACAAGCCATACCCAGGGCATGCATTTGCATGTCAGAAGTAAAGGCGTAGCTGTGATCGTCATAGATTATTTAATACCATTTGTTGATAGCGCTTGCGCAAATGGTTGGTTAGGACCCATAATCACATTGTGTTTGTAGTAGTTGTTATAGAGTATTATACACGCTTCTTTCCTATTAAACTGATAATTACCTACCCTTCTAGGACCACTTTCCTCTGTCGCTCTGAGTGTTATGCCCTACTAAACTAATACTTGAAATCCGCTCTGAAAATAGACTGCCTTCCTAATGCTAGAAATAAAAGTCGTTGGATGCCAAACAACTTAATCGATTTGCCACATAATTAAAATATGCCATCTCACTCGCAGGTAGGTTTTATTAATGTAGAAGAGAACACGTAACTACAACATTCGTAAAATACAGTGGACAAGTTTACCCCAGAAAAAGATGAACTAGGACAAGGTGAGATAGAAAGATCTTGTTATTTCAAACACTGATTATGTCAAAGCAATAAACAATAAAAAGTAAAAACGAGTAAATAAACCGACGATAGGTCTCTCACATAAAATTGCAGAAATTCAAACCAGACAGTGTAAAAATAAAATGTACCTAGCAGTTACAATAAATGAATAAATAAATATATGATAAGTCAAGAACAGAGCAAGAAATGTAACCGTAAAATTTAAAATTCAATAATAAAATGGGACAGAAAAATGCAGGAACTAACCCAAACTAACCCAACTAATCGAACTACTCAAACTAAGTAACATTAGTGATGTTTAACTTTGCTGATTTTAGGTCATGGTGCTCAATAACAGCCGTGTTTGGTAAAGTTACGCGATTGTAGCTGGTATAACTCATCTTTTTGGCATGCAACTAACGGGTCGAGATGCGAGCTACTTGCTCTAAAAGGATCTGACAGTGTGGGGTCGCAACGGGACCAGCTCAATATTTTTTCTTCGACAAGGGGAGCTCCACGGGCCCAGTCTTGTATTTAAAGATCCTGGAGTCTCTACTGCCACAAATGTGTGTTTTCGGTACGCGGACGATAACTGATATTTCACAGGAAATGCAGTCATTATTTTCTTCGCACAGAAAGTGGGGGGTTTCAGCCTCAAAACAGTCATTGAGGAGATGATAGAGAAAAAGGAGATCTGGGATGCCGTATGCCGTTGACAGTACTCAAAGATATGGAAGCCAACAAAGAATGGGAGGGAGAAGATTCAGTCCCAAACATAAGATGATGATGCAAGAGCAAAACAGCAGAGGAGGCAAATAAGAGAGGCCACCATAAAGTAATACTTAAAAAGAGTTCCGGGGTGGTTCTAAAACGAGAAAATGAGGTTAGAGTTTTAGTTGGTAGGTCTGGTGGTGTACTAATCAGGAGTCCAACAATGTTCTGGGTTACACCTCTCAGTTCGTGCATGAGCATATCCCCCCTCATTATCGAAAAAAACGCCAACAGCCCCATTAGAGATCTTGCTTAACCTGCCACCGCTTCACATATATTTTCAGGGCGATGATCGTTCAGTGTGAAGCTAGATCAATCGTTCAGGGCGAAGCTAGATCAATTGTGTGCGGACTATACAGAGGGCAAGCACGGGAAAAACTACAACAAAACTACAACTTCCGAGTTGGAAGCGACCTCAACAGATGGCATACTTTCCAATTATAGCTTTGATAAAGTGTTCAAGATAAGTTTAGGGGACATATATGCAGAAAAGGACGAACCTTCTATTAATGCAGACATAGCTGTCTATACAGACAGATTAAAAACCGCTATATAAAGAGTTAAACTACAGACAGGAGTCTCACTGAGCTTAGACAGATATGCGACGATATTTCAAACGTTGTCGTAGTATGTCATTGTGTCAATAAGTTGATTGGTTTGGGACTGCATAGAAGCCCTAATAGACCTGGGTAGTCCAAACAGCCTTACTTTAGCCTGGGTACCAGCACACACAGGGCGGACTCATTAGCACGTGAAGGAGAATATATCTGAATGGATCAGAATCCTTCTGCGTTAAAGCAAAACCTATACAAAATGCTTGCATCAAATTGTAGATGCAAACAAAATCTCAAGGATAGTGGAACTGCTTGCCAGGAATAAGATAGGTAAAAGAGTCTAACAAAAACCCATCCCATATTGTATATACTACCTACTAAGTCAGAAGAGAAGTACAACTAGAATAATAGTCGGAGGGCACTGTAGGCTCAACAACCATATGACTACGTTGGGACTGGCGGAAGAGCCGCTATGCAAGCTCTGCCAGGAAGACGAGGAAACAGCAGTATACACAACACACACTTTGCCACTGAGAGGTCCTGTCAGGACTAAGATTTCTTACGCTGGGAGAAGAAAAGCCAGGAATACCCAGTTATCCGAGGATCTGAAAACTTACCTATGGCGATGCATGGAGAAGACTTGAAGGGTAGGCAAAATAGATCTGAAAAGGTCACCCTTAGGAGGCTAATAACCCATAAACCTCTAAATTAATTAAATAAACCCAAATATATAAATCATTGCATTAAAAACTGATAACATCTTTTCATCCCACTATGCAGCACTTTTCTGCTCTTTACGAATCAAATATAATAAAAAGAATATTGCATCTGAAATAGTAAAATTTACATAATTTCCGAAAAAAGTAGAAATGTGGAAACAATTGTCTTTATTACTTTTGACTTCGTAATGCCTGTATACTAAGCGGCTGCAGATATATTTGACCGTTTCCATACATATAACTTATCCTGTATGATTTAATAACATCTTCCTTAGTTCTTAAAATCTGCCTAACTAACTATGACACATACTCTCAATCTTCGGGATTCCAAAGTTAAGGGGGTATATTAAGTTATAACCAAAATGTATCTTGTTTGGTAATGTTTCTTTCGATCTCGATCGATTCGCATGAAGAATGCCAAATATTCACTAGACGATTTCCCCACATCAAAACTTCTCAGAACCTAATTACCTCAACACGGCAATTAATAAAATTGTTTTGTTTTACGACTAGTGAAGTATTATGTTGTAACGCTTACCTATTGCCGAAAGCTTAAAAAAAGCTTCGACAACCATAATAAATCTAAATAACATCATCGTTTCACCATTGCATGTATTACCCATCGAGCAATCAATCTAACCCGTTGAAATTCCACTATGATACTATGCAGCCGAAAAAAATTTAATTACTACCAATTAAAAGGCACTTCTTCAGCAAGTTGGATGGATCCGCATTAACGAGACACAAACCTGAAGATGAAACGGTACGATACGAACTCGCTTAGATCGGCTAATATAATATGATGTCCAGTGACTGACACACAATAGAAAAAAAAATGATGACTTGCGTAGTCGGATCGCTGCCAATCAGAGAAGCAGGATTGGAGCGGAAACTTTTGTGGTTTTACAATCACGAGAGTCCTGCTGAAGTTATTTCAATTTCTTTCAATTATAATATGAACAACGCTCACGCATATCGCATACATAAGTTCAAGCAGTACCCAAGCCTAAATCTAATTTAGACTGTATTATTGGAACTTGAATATTGAAGGGTTATTTTCTATTAGTACTGCCAAACTATGGTGAAAACAGTCATTTAGCAAGAAAAACTTTAATTTTATGAAGAGCAAATCAATAATTTTAAGACTTTTTAAACATAAATAAAATTTCGTTCCTAAGAGTTGAAGCTATTTCTTATGTAGACGAAAATCTGCCTTTCTAGTTATGTCAGATACTTCCGCCCAATTAATACGCTCAACATAATCAAAGCAATCATAAACAAGTCAGCATTTCTGATGTAAAGCTTGTTAAACCGAAGCTATGGTGCTTAGTCAAATCTGGCTTATGGTGTTTTAGTCACGCATTTTTGGAAAATAACTTTCTAGATAAACTTAGTTTGAAAATGTAATGTGCAAGTGAAAACAAAATCGAAGATACCAAATAAAACTATATCAACACTGTGTTTTACACCAGAACTATAAGGCGTTGCCAAATGCCGATCACTTTTTTGATTTTACTGAGCCAAATGAATTTATGGCAGTTGCTCCGAGCAGGCTGCAGTAACTATATTAAAAAAACACACAGAACCTGTCCTAGGTACACTCAAGGTAAGCTCTCAAATGCGAAAAGCTGTAATTTTTAAAGTCAACGGAAAACAAAAATTCTAGGCTGTGGCATCGCCGCCTGTCAGGCCAAAACTTAGGAGCGTTCCTAAATGTCACTAACTTCCCAAAGTGTATCGAGCCGGGTAGGTTTATGATGGATCTAGTTTAACAAATGAAGTGTAGGGAAGAAAAGTAATTATATTAATGAAAATAGAATCCGTCCTATTATAAGCTCAATTTAAGCTGTCAAAAGCCAAAATTTGCCATTTTTGAACTCAGCGAAAACAAAGTCGAAGTTATAATGATAAACTTTAAACTGTGGCATCACCGCTTATCAGAGTAAAACTTAAGAGCGTTGCCAAATGTCGCAAACTTTCCCCAATTTACCGAGCTAGATGGGATAATAATAGTTGCTATGGATCTAGTTTTAAAAATAAGGTGTAGGGAAGAAAACAACAAAATCATATGACTACACGAATTATATTAAAGAAAACAGAATCTGCCTTAGTATATACTCAATATGAGCTCTCAAAAGCGACAAGGTGCATTTTATAAACTCAACGGAAAAATCGACCTTTCATGAAAATTTTAACTGTGGCATCACCACTTATCGGTCCAAAACTTGAGCGTTGCCAAATGTCGCTAACTTTCCTAAATTTACCGAGCCAACAACAGTTGGTGCGGATCAAGTTTTAAAAATAATGTGTAAGAAAGAAAACAGCAGATTGTAGTGTTAAAAAGATAGAATCTATCCTGTTATTGGCTCAATTTAAGCTCTCAAAAGCCAAAATTTGAAGTCTTTAGTGTCAGCCAAATGGAAAATCGAAGTTATGATGAAACAATAAGCTGCAGAACAAATACATGAACATGAATGTACTAACATATAAACACAACACAAGACGACTTACTTCATCACTCTCGCCATAGCCACCGAGCCGCGCGTGCTATCCCCTCAGGCAACAATTACGTGTTCAGAGCGAACAATCGTATGTTATACCCTTCATGTATGGGCCTGCATGCGCACACCCATATACTACTATGTGCATTTATATACATAGTCCTTAAATTCACTAATTAGTCATTGAATTGTACATAGAATGTATATATTGTATATATTTGTGTTACATGTCTGTGCCGTCTGTATAGTGATAATATTAAGCAGTTCTTTTGACTACTTTTTCCTGCGTTTAATACCAGCTTGAACCACCCCTGAAACACCCTCAACAAATCAATACAGCCTTATAGGCAAACTCATTCTGTAATTTAATTGAAGGGAAATAATCCCAAAGAATCATAAGGTTGACCTGACTACTGATTAGTTAGTCATTAGATAGGCCGACACCAGCCCCTAATTCGCACGTGTTTAGTTCGCGAGTAAAATGCGCAATGTAAGCGCAACACAACTCGTAAAACGAGAACAGGCATTTCGATTTCATATAACTAACTTATAAGTATGAATACTGTTCTAAAAATTAACAAAACTTTGATAGATTGATTGATTGAACAAGTTGCAGTAATTATGTTAAAGAAAACAGAATACGCCCTAATATAGGCTCTATTTAAGCCCTTAAAAGCCAAAATTTGCAATTTTCAAATTCATTGAAAACAAAATCGAAGTACGGATACGGGTAACGTACACGGCATAAATATGCCAGGCACTTGCGCACTTAGGCCACTTGAGCGGGCCCATTGGGTTCCCAGAAATGTTTTACAAATCCAGCAGTCCTATGGTACTTATGTAGCTTAGTATGCGGCTTGGATCGCATCCCGTTATGTCGGCCATCGTTGGCCATTGTATCTTCAGGTGAGTATGTATTTTACGGTTGCTCTTCTCGGGTCTTTATCTGTCTAGAGCGGGGCAGTCGCATAGAATGTTCTGCCATCTCGTCGGCCTCTAAGCATTCTCTACATAAGGAGTCGACAACGCCACCTACCTTGTGCAGATGGTCATTTAGTATCTAGTTTTGCATTAACAAGGACTTGTTAATGTTGCTTTGTATTGGTTCTGGACCAATTGGATTTTTACGAGATGCTTTCTTGGCAAGAGTGTCTGCTCTTTCATTACCAAGGGCTCCGTTGTGCAGGCAATGGTTACTCTGCTTTCTGCAGATATTTGGTTTAGTGATTTCCTTAACCATCAAGCTTCTGGTCTCCATTTTGTTGAGTGTGTACAACTGTCTTACTGCCTGTGACGACCAGTATATCTTTGTTTGTGATCTGCTTCTCCGTCACTTTTCCAGCTCCCATCACTAATCCACACAGTTCAGCTTGGAATATGCTGCTGAGATTACCTAGTGGTATCTGCATTTGTATGTTGAACTCATATATATAAACACCTGCTGCAGCTCCTGAGGTTCTTTGATCCGTCCGTGTAGATGTGGATGTCATAAGTTTGTGACAGATCATTTATTGAGCCTAGTTCAATTTTGAACCGTTAGTCGAAGATATAATTTCTGAACATAAGGTTTGTGTTCACTTCATAGCTGGTTGTATGTGGTATGCCTCGTTTAGAGCTATTGCGTGTCGAGGTGTCCAACTTTTCCCCTCCAACTACCCGTCGAGCTCAAGCGTATTGCGGTTACCTGTGCTTCATTTCTCACGAAAATATCTAATGGAGACAGGTTTAAAAGTACTTCCACTGCCTTGGTGGGAGTGGTTTTCATTGCTCCAGTGATAGGTGTGCATGCTAAATTTTGAAGGTGGGACATTTTGGCTTAAGGTGTTATTTTTCCTGATCGTGGCCACAAAATTAGTGCGCCATATGCAAACATAGACCTGATGACAGCTGTGTATATCCAGTATGTGATTTTAGGTGACAGTTCCCATGCCGACCCTGTCCCTCTTCTACACTGGTAAAAGGCTCGGACAGCTTTCTCATACTTCAGATGTAGGTGGCGCTGCCAGTTAAGCTCCTTATCTAGGACGATTCCTAGATATTTTACTCCTTTTGATAGCTTGAGTTGGACCCCGAACAAAGAGGGTGGATCGAATTTTAATTTCCTCCTTCTTGTAAATAGCACAAGTTCTGTTTTGTTGGAATTGACCGAAAGAGAGTTTTCGTTGCACCATCTCTCCACTATTTTGAAAGCTCTGTTCATTAACTCTGACAGAACTCCATAGAACTTGGCCACAACAATGATTTTTATGTCATCAGCGTATCCGATCACAAAGAGACGAAGTTGTGCTGAAAAACTTTAAACTATGACATCATTGCTTATCAGAGCAAAAAACCAGAGGGTTGCCAAATGCCGCTAACTTTCCTAAAATTACCGAGCCAGATGGATTTATGATAGTCGCTACGGATGTAGTTTTAAATAAATAAAGTGCAGGGAATAGAACAACAGGCTGCAGGAATTATATTAAAGAAAACAGAATCTGTTCTCAATCTCAATTTAAGCTCCCAAAACCAAAATTTTTAGTTTTTAAAGTTAGCGAAAACAAAATCGAAGTTATTATAAAAAACTTTGAAATGTAGCATCACCTCTAATCAGACCAAATTTTGAAAGTCAACGGAAAGAAAATCGAACCTATGGTGAAAAAACTAAATCTGTGGCATCACCGAATATAAGACCGGAACTTAGGAGCGTTGTCAAATGTTGCTAATTTTCTTGATTTTTTCGAGCAAGATAGGTTTATGGCAGTTGCTAGGGACTATTTACGCTCAATTAAAGCCCTCAAAAGCGAAAAGTTATAATTTTGAAAGTCAAAGGAACCAAAATCAAAGCTATGATCAAAAAACTAAAACTGTGGCATCACCACTTATCAGACTGGAAGTTAGGAGCGTTGTCAAATATCGCAAACTTTCTTGATCTTACAGATGACTTTATGGCAGTCGCCAGTTTTAAAAAGTAACCTGTAGAGAATAAAACAATTATTTGCAATAATTACATCTAAAGGGAGCAAAATCTGTCTTGTAATAGGTAAATTTGGGTTCTCAATGGCGAAAAGTTATATTATCTATTGTATAGGAAAATAAAATCGAAACTATGACGAAAAAGTTAGAAATGTGGCATCACCGCTTATCAAACTAAAATATTGGTAGTTTTATCGATTTTTTTTTGAGCCAAAGACTTGAAAAAGTGTACCAAAGCTGGGCACTAATTTAACAACTGTTATTGGGAGATGACATGGACGAATTATAATGGCAACCTAGGCTTCGAAACTGACAGTATAATAATTTCTTTGTAATTCTGAGAAAACGCATCCTATTCATTTCACACCCTGCTTTTAAACACAATATTAATGTCTTATACTTTTTCCAGTTAAAGACAAAATCCGATTCCCAGTGGAAAAGTTGGAACTATGGTACTACCGCTTATTAAACCAAAACCATGAACGTTGGCTACTTTTGCTATTTTTTTTTTATTTTGACCCATCAAATTGGAATTCTTGTCACTTTGAACACAAGAACTAACCTAGTGTGAAAAAATAATGCACAAGGACAGATAACCTATAATTTTCATTTATTAAAATAAAAATGAGCTTTATAATTCATTCCAACGTTTTTAAATACCAGGAACTAGTTTATCATAAAGGAAACTCATTAAATTAAATTAAAATAACATGTAAATATTCGATCAGGTAGAGTCCATCTCTGGACTCTCTGCAAGACTCCAGATACTATCGGTAACTCAGAGTACACAATTTCGACTTGGCTAGTAATCGATGGATGATTATTTAAATCTATACAAGCAATTAACATTTTTGTAAAGCCCAGATTGGAAGTCATGCTGGCAACGGACTTTTAAGCCCGATACACAACAATAATGGCCAGTGTGTGTGAATTTTGGTTCGCTCGATTGGTGCTAGCCGCAAAAAAATATTGGTAAAAATTGCCATTAATTATCTTTATTATTATGTCAAATGAGGCATCTAAGATACCAATTCATCACCGATAAGTGATAGAAACTTATCCTCAATTTATACATACATTTTTGAATAAGTACACTTGTCATAAATATACAAATATCCGTTATAAATAAATTATCAAGCCATCGTTTGATAATTGTTTATTTTACCAAGAACAATAATTGCAGAGCAAACTGTTACACTGAAAAGAAGATTTACTATCATCAGTACTAATAAACATCCCGGTTCGCCAGACAAATAGAAAAGTACAATTTACAATGCCTTAAATCTAGGTTTAATGAGCCATAATTCACATCCCGATTACCACTATTTTTTATTTGAAACATGTAAGGAAATAAAAGGCGAATTTACGATTCAATAACCTAATTTTATTACCAGTGACATTAAAGAAAACATGGACGATCTAGGTTCATGAAAAGTGATTCCCTTTAAAGGAATTTACATTTAATTCTAAAGCCTTCTATTTAAAGTTGGACAAGTAGTGTAATGACCGATTTTTACAAGCGAATCTAGTCAGTATGTTAGCACATACCGAACATGGATCTTATGAAGCATAAGAGTCTGAAGATGTATGATGAAACGCTGCGGGTGAGTTATTACAATTCAACGCAATCCAAGTCAAGGGTTCATAATTTCGTTATGCTCGACATTAAACACCAGCAAACAGCAAATGAAAGTTTAGCTGTAACACAAGATCCTTTGAAGGCTTAAAATTGTCTGCAATAATTTCTTCAAAAATTAGTGAAATAGTTGAAGACTTGTGAAGCCATAGTTCAAGTTTTAAAGGATTGCATCAAAGTAAGTAAATTTATATTAAAGAATTCTACATTTTTTATTAGTGTTTTTATCCTACTTAATAATTTTAAACCTTAAACGAATTAAAAAAAATCTTGTATTAATGGCTGCTCTGACGAAAAGCTTTGATGAGCAGTATCTTGGTCTCGCAGCACCAGCTGTTCTTAATGTTTTTGTTGTGTAGTTGGTGACTGCAAGAATGTTGAAACATAATTTATAGCGTAAACTTTTTCACACTCAGTGGATAATATTGTCTAAGTGGCAGTCGATAGTGGTCGTAATTAAGTTGCTTCAGCCACTACGTTAAATTTTTAAAGAGCGACAATTAGGATTCCCTAGCGCTGCTTCAAAAAAATGGCATTTATTGCTTTTTCAGCAAGTAGCATTTGTTGAGGTTCCAAAGCTTTCAGTATGTTGGCCCAGACTTTACAAATATGACTTTCCTCTTCAACTTTTTCGCTCTCCGAAAGGTATTTACATACGATTGCTTATAACTGCTTATTATCTTGTAATTTACTAAGTGTTTTTGCCTCCGTTTAATTTTTTCCTTGTATGTAAATACTCAGATGCAACTTGAAATAAATAATATATTGTTTTACAGCTTCCAAGTTCACAAGACAAATGGAAAGATGTTTCATTAAAATTTGAAAAAAAAATGCCAGTGTTGGAACGTGCTGGCGCTGTTGACTGAAAACACATTAATATTGTTAAACCAGCTGTACTGGATTCCGTAATTTGGATAAATTACCTTGACAGTTGAGGGCGACAGAATCTAGGACAACCATGAATTCGTTATTGATGTTGTTGGTGTTATTAATAAGCATTCACGCTATTTAGATAATAGTAATTGTTTAGAAGTTAAGATACTATAGACAAGCCCTGAAAGTGATTGTTTATAGATGTACATTTATGTGTGAACAGAGAACTTTTTCCCAATAGATTCCTATAAGTGTAGGGTAAAGTTGGTAGAGACGCCCCACCTTTTTTTTAACCTGACCCATATTTCAGAAACATACTTATTAAAAGAAAATGAGCTTGTTTTTCGGTAACTCAAACTTTATTCAGTTATAATATTTATATGAGAATGCAAGAAAACAAGTTTTATTTTACAAAAATACATGAAGAGAAAAATGTAATTGACCATCTCTCCCTCAGTGTTTGGGTAAGATGCCCCACACAGAGTGGTAATGATGGCATCTATACTCCGATACAAAGTAATGAGCAAAGTAAGTTAAATCTTCTTTTTAGTAGCTATTCTTCCACAGGGATCGCAAAAATTAAGAAATTTGCTGCATCCATCGTGAAACCATTGCTCGCAGTGTATACATTTTACCAAGTCATCTTTCTTGTTGGTCTCGGAATATTTTTCTCCAAATTCCACGCATTCATCATTTTCAATTGATTGTCAAAGTACCCATCTTCTAGCATAGGAAGGTCCCCAACTTCAGATTCGCTTGATGACATTTTTCTTTTTCATTTTCTGTTTATCTCCAGCTTCAATTGTTTGCTGGTAACTTTTTCACTAGGTTTGGATTTTTTTTATTTTGCTTTCTTTGCTCAATATTACTAGCATCAGTCAACACAGTAGAAATATGCTGAGCTCTTCTTCGGATACTTTCCAAAGCCCGAATCTTTGGTGGGGGCGAAACATGATCCAAAATTTTTCCTGGAGTTATATCAGAGTTTCCTTGAATTATCAGTGATTGAGTTAAATTTTGAGGAGCAGTGGAGGTGCTAGGCTGAGAGGACATCTCTTGTGAGGGTATGGTACTTGGTCTTGATGGCATTTCTTGAGCAGTTCTTATACTAGACTCTTGAAGTGTCAGTGCTTCTTCTCTGTCCACAGTTTCGTTCAATGCTACAGGATCGGGTGTGGTCTCTCTGGAAGGATTTAGTATATTTGTATGGCAGTTTCGGATAGGAAAGCATATTCTGGAATGGCTTCTGGATCGAACGGATATACACCAGTTGCTTTAAAAGCGGAAATTGCGTTTCATGGTACTGCTGCCTTACTCTCATTCATTAAATGTCCAAATTGAAGGAGACTAACTTTTCTGGAAGGATTTGCTCGAAACCAGTAATTTGCAGCAACAGCATACGCAGATTTTAATGACTTAAAAACCGCCCTGTCGAGAGGTTGTAATCAGTGCGTGGTATGACTTGGCAAACTGATAAGGCCAAGCAAATTCTAGCATCTCAACACAGCAATGAGAGCTGTGACCATCCACCAACAATAAAATATTACCTTCAGGTTAGTGCGGTGTAAAGTGAGTCTTTAGCCACCTTAAAAACAAATCTGAATTTATGTAGGCTAATTTTTCATTCGTGTAGATCTTAGGCCCAAAAGCAATTCCATCTTCGTATTCAGCCTTCCGATTTTTGCCTTTAAATATACTGTATGTACCCTCAGCGTTACAGCATGCAACGACTGTAATTGCTTCCTCCTTTTCTCCAGAAGTTATTGCAGCCACGTTTTTGGAGTAACAAAAGCCGGCCATCTCTACCACTGGGGCATCTCTACCAACTTTACCCTATTATCAAGTACTTATGTTTTACTAATAAAACTTTAAAAGTAGGCGAGTTATTTCCTTCAGTAAGCAACGATACTGGCGAACCTAACATAGAACATCACATAGCAAACTTCGGTTCTCGATACTTCAATTATTATAAAGGAAACTTTAATATAGTGCTGATGGATATAGTCCATGCTAATTTTAAATTTATAATGGCTGACTGCGGAACAAACAGTGGAGTTTCGGATGGTGGAATTATTGAAAATGCGGAATTTGTTGAACATTCCAGAACCTTCAAGTATACCGCATACAATTACAAAATACCCTTACGTTTTTCATGAAGATGACGCTTTTCAAATGGGTAGCAACTTCCTAAAACCATATAATCGTGAACACGCAACAATAATTGACTCAATTTTTAATAATCGACTTTTAGAGCCTAAATGGTAGTGGAGAATGCATTTGAAGACCACAAGGCAAAAACGATGAAAGTGACCTTTACTTCATCTGAAAGAAAATGAATTTTAAAATTGAAATCAAGATTTGGAAATTATACCATTTGCCCATATCTAACCATTTATTGGCCAAGACAATAAAAGTGTTCTTAGAATGCTATGATTTTTTTATTTTTCTTTATTTTTTATTATTGGATTCAAAGTACAGACAAAAAGGGGAAAAACGATGAATGTCATTAAGAAAGCAGCAAGAATGATGCAAGTTCAAATTAAAGTTTTATAACTCTTACTACTACAGTAAATTATAACATAATATTGTATAATTTGCAAGTGCAATTATCACTAGAATTATCTAATCATCTATAATAAGGTATTACTACAACTACAAAAATGTGAATACAAAGTAAACATTAAATGTAACTAACTTTTGTAATAAAAAAACAGGAATTTTCTTTAATTTTATATTTTCTTAGTGCATTAATATTTTTGCTTACGTTCCTTTTGTCATCTGTTTTGCGTCTTGTTTGCTTCTTGGAAGAATCGCTATCAGCCTTTTTAACTGTTGGTACATTGCTTGTTATATGGTGAGCAAAACTATCGAAAAATTGCTTGGCAGCATCGCCACAAAACTGTTTAAGTTGTCGCACGTCTTTCAACTTTTCCAGCCTAATTGGCAAAAGGCCTGCAAAGATAAAAAAGTAATAGGTTGAAGCTACCTATTACCTATGTAACTTCTATCGGACAAAAAAAAACTTGGGCTTCTACTGTATCAGTTGTTTCAATAGCGGAGGTTCGAAGTATAGAAGTTTCGAAGAGTTCATTGTAGGTTTTTCTAAATTAAATATATTGGGGATGAGTGGCTTCACACACTATCTCGCAAATAACAAATGGGCAATTTGTTTTAAACTGGATACAAGAAACTGATTCCACTGGCGAATTAGGGACTGATCTACTTCTAATTTTAAATGGCCTGGGTTTGGTGCTATTCTAAATTTGTCCAACCAGTCTTCAACAGTTTTAGCTTCGTCCGCTGGTTAATGAGCCTCATACTCCTATTACACTACACACTCTTGTTGGAGAAACCATTGGTGTGCTATTAAGTCTTCGGGTAGAGATAACTACGTAATGAATGGACTTAAAGAGGTTATAGTTTTTATTCGGACCTCCACACGAATATTTCTAAATCTTTTATATTAACGTGTAACTGTGTAAATATAAAATGGTGCAAACATGAAATCCCTTCCTCGGAGTCCTTAGCTGCGATATTTTCGCGGTAACAATAAAAGCAGGAGTTAGCGATAGTTAGTGCATGAGTATTAACAGTACAGGAAGTGAGCTGTATTCTGTAAAACACGTCGTTAATTGTGATGTTTGGTATTAAGAGGTTTTTCTGGAAATCCATAACTATTGCTTCTAATTCTTCCCTTTTACGTTTGGTTACTGCTTCTCTTTTACGAGTATAAACTACTTCAGTCTTTGGTAAATGCAGTTCATGTTCCGTTTCTTTTTTTTCTTTCTTGAAGTATATTTGCATCATTTTCTGGCGAGTTTGGCGCAGTTTTATTATTTAAAAATGTTTTTTTTTTCTACATGCAGCATGATATTCTGGATTTTTCATTAACTTAAGTGCGCTCTGATTGTCTATACTCAACACTGGTTTCATTGCACTTATACCTACTTCACTTAAGAGACGCTTTAACCATACTAAATCATTTGCCTCAATTTCCGCACCAACATATTTGGCTTCGGTTGTAGATTGTGCGATACATTGTTGTTTTTTACTCAAACATGTTACAGCCGCACCCCCGAACTTCCAAATTACGCCCGATGTTGATTTTCGCGTTTTGACGTCACTCGCGAAATCTGCATCGCAGAACACTGTCAACTACTCCTTGGTGTTGTAGAGCAATCCAGCATTTTGTATACCGTTCAGGTACCGACGTATTCGCTTCAGTCGGTGTATCAAGGGCAATTGACGTGATATTTACTGCATATCCTATTTCAAGCCGAGTAACAACTTGTAACACCATTAAACTTCTCGATATGGAAAGTCTTTTATTTCAGGAGATTGTGATGAGTCCCATCCTGGTTCCATGGGCGTAGAGACACTGGTTTTGATTCTGCCATATCATATTCCATCAGAATTTTCTTAATATAACTTCAGTAGAACTCGATACAAGTTGCCCGCTTCGATCCCGATGGCAACCAATTTATCACCATTGCTAAATTCACAGCGTGAACCATTATGAGTCACCGCGAAACCGATACCCTTCTTAGCCGCAACGCGAACCGAAAACAAATTTTTCAACATTTGCAGTATATACAGAACGTCCCATAAAGTTCCCGGGCGCCACTTACCGTTTACGAACATCTCAATGTCAATGTCACCACTACCCAAAGCTTCCACAGCGGCACCATATCTCCAACATAAACTGGAACTGGCTTTGCAAATTCTTTAAAATTTCTAAACCAAGCGCGTTGATCTGTCATGTAATGCGAAGCACCCTAGTCAATGAGCCAATGATCCTATTCACTCATGGCGGTGTCCCTAACAAAAGCTTCTCTATTCGTATCTGAGAAATCGGCACCTTTATTTGGACAATCCTTCAACAAATGTTACTTAAAGCTCCACAAAAAACAATCTCGACAGCCTTTAAATGTGATTTACTTTGCGATATAACGAACAACGCGACCCATACTAACTCGAAGAAGAATTCCCGAAGGCTCCTTTTGATTCATCTTCCGCGTTTTCTTGATTTCCAAATTGCAGTTCTCCAGTCAACAATTTTGTGGTAAGATTCTGCAGAGTACATTTAGATTATTCAGTTGAATCCCAAGCACTGTAAATGGAGATGAATTTAGCTGATAAAGTGGATAGTATTCTAGTCATCAGCATTGAATCTGATATCTTGTCACCCAATTTGTCTATTTTATTTGCTAGCTGCTCAAGGGAGTGGATATGTGTTGCGCAACATTACCATCAGAATTCCACTTAAATTGAAAAAATTGTTTCTGTACCAACGCTTGACTTTCTTCTGATCTTAGGTAATAAACATAATGCAATTTTGACCACATTTTTTGAGCCGTTGTGCAAGTTATCAGCAAATTTAAGTGTTTTAAGTGTTTTGATTCAACTCTTGTTACAATTAACTTACGGGCAAGTTTTTCTCGTTTGCTCCATTTTCTGAGCTTTGCTTCAAAATCCGTAACACCTCTCTCTGGTCAGTGGTCTCTGTTTTCCAGTCCCACCACATATTTCTAATACCTTGTCACTGTCCAATAGTGTCTGCATAACAAACCGCCATTGCGACCAATTGTCTGCATCCATTGTGGCATCTACCATCATTGGAAGGAGACTTCATGCTGCTAATTTAAGACCCAGACAATTTTGCATATCACTAGGCTGTTAAGGTTGAGAAAATTATGACTATGGCAACCAGTATTTGGCCTTTACTTCCCTAATACAGGGTGAAACAAATTCGCTTCTCACTATTGGGATCTTGTAAACGGTAAGAGATACAGCAAAGTTTAAATTGGTGCAAAGTTGCGTAATTTAAAGGTCATTGATATGCCGTTGAGAAATTGAGAAAATTCCAACTACTTCCGGAGATATCCGTAATAAACCGAAAATCAGCTATTTCATTTTTATTTTATCCTGACTTTATTTCAAGATATAATATAAAATGAATTTAACATTATTATTGCCACTTTTTCTCCTTTATAAGATGGCAGTATCAAATTTTAAATATGACGTTTCGTGTCCGGGCCCCCATCATCAACTTCATTTTTTTAAATACGGACCTGGATTTTTTATTTACCTTTTTAGAAGCTTTTGGCCTCCTTAAACCAACGATGTATTACACTTATCAATAAATCAACAAATCTAGATTTTTTCCATAAGAGATAATGCGTTAGACAGAGATGGGGCGATCTTTTTTTACATGATTTCACTTATGAGAATATTTGTTACCGCTATTAGACAAGTGTGATACATCGTTGGTTTTGGGGACCAAAGGCTTCTAAAAAATGAAATAAAAAATACAGGTCCGTATTTAAAAAAATGAAGTTGATGATGGGGGCCCGGACACGAAACGTCAGATTTAAAATTTGATACCGCCATCTTATAAAGGAGAAAAAGTGGCAATAATAATGTTAAATTTATTTTATATTATCTCTTGAAATAAAGTCAGGAAAAAATAAAAATGAAATAGCTGATTTTCGGTTTATTACGGATATCTCCGGAAGTAGTCGGAATTTTCTAAATTTCTCAACGGCATATCAATCACCCTTAAATTGCGCAACTTTGCCCCAATTTAAACTTTGCTCTATCTCTTACCGTTTACGAGATCCCAATAGTGAGAAGCGAATTTGTTTCACCCTGTATACTTTGCTTACAATGCAAATAATATATTTGAAGTGAAAACCTCTTCAGGCGAGTTCAGCATACTTTTTCCTGGGTAGTGAATAAGACTGAGCCGTCACGCTCGAATAAAATTGACGTCGACTTGAGCTAAACGAGAGAAAGAAACTGTCAATTGATTCATTTATATTTGTCTCAAAAACAGCTGGTAGTGGAAATATGGAATATGGCACGTTTTTAGGCAGCATTTGGGAATCGTCGACGGTAAATTGTTTTTAACATTTTTCAAAATCTTGCTTCGATTCACGGTAACTGCGGAAAAAATAAACAATTTTGATGAACTTCTCTGGATACGTACCTCTTGATGGTATTCCTCGGCGTGAATCGATATATGGCGAACATTTCTTTTGGGCATGCATGTTTTTGAAAAAGAGATAATTTTGGTCTTTGCAAAAAAAAGTTCAGTAAAAATTTTCCGAACGAGATCGGTAAATACGAGAAAATCAAGGTTTTAAACTTGCAGAAAATTGAAAACATTTTCAATGTCCTCAAAGCTTTACTATTGATGCATTATGGGAAATTTGAAACAGGTCTTCCAAAATTTTAACACAATATTTGGGTTAAAATATGTAGATTTATGCAATTAATTGCCTGGAGTCTCATTGAAAACGGTTTGAAGCTGCAAAATAGGTCAGGATCGGAAAATGTGGACATATTTTGGTGATCAGAGGCAGTTGCTGGCGGATTTTATGGCAGATTTCGAGTAGAAGTTATACTTTTAGCACATCGATGCGTAGAGTTTATGGTAAGTAAGTAGATATATTTGTCTGAAACCATTCGAAGATAAGAAGCAGTTTTTATAGATTTTATGAGAGATTTTGAGGTAAAATTGTGGCAACTAATTCCTAAATATAGAACACAAAAAAATACTTCATACTTTCATAACATTAATCTCGCATTGTTATAGCTTTCTTTTGTCGTGTGGTCTTAAGCACAGGGCCGTTATTTTTATTAAATAGTTACTTCAATACTACATTTTGCAGATGCAAGGAATAAATAAACATGTAAAATGTAAAATGTTCATTCAGAATCGTCATCTCTTTATAGTACCCTTTAAAAGTATACATTATATACAATAATATTCAGACACCCGCTTCGTTTTACCGTGTTTCACAAAACTAAACGTAGACAAACACATTATGCTCTTCAATCTGAAGTGACAGACAACCTGCAAACAATACCAGCCCATCCTGAATTGTATTACTTCGTCATTGAGGAAAATATTTTGAAAAGAGCTCTAGGTGACTATTATTATTTCGATTTATTGTCACTGAAAAGGACCACACACACCCTTCAGTGGATTTAGTGTTTTTGGGGGGTAGGTAATCAACCAGCGTGTATTTCTTTGAGTACCAAACGCAAGAGCAGTAGCAACATTTTAATCGAGTAAAGCAAAGCAGCCTTAATTGTTTGAAATTAACAATTATATAGCGTCTGTTCGTTGCCAAATCTGTTAACTGAAATGAAGATTAACATCGCTTTGGTAGAAAATTCGTTTCCTCTCTCGTGACTTACTGGCATGTTAGGATATATTCTCAAGCTCCATCGTGAACGACAGAAGTATAATTAAACTTATGGATTCTGGATCCTACAAAATATGTCAATTTTAAGAAAATCAATAAATTGATTGCAAGGTGTAGGAATACTACCAAAGCGTAAAAACGAAAAGGAAAGCCAACAATTCTATAAGTAGAATGAAGTGTTTAAGCGCCGTGACCCAGTTCTGTCTATGCAGCCACACTCATGGATCTTATTGAATCTAAGCTTAATCATTTTATGCGAAAATACCAGTTCATCCATTTGTATCCTTTAACTCAATATATATCATTTATTTTATACAAAAAAAATAATTTAATTGTTCTACAACAGAAAGAAAATAATAATGAATGGGCAAACAGTATCTAATCTTGAGAATCACTGCTGCCGTGTTCTTCGACACTATCTTCATCGGAATAAAATGCAATTGCACTATATTCTTCGGCGTCAACAGTGGTGGTTGATTCCGAATCTGTGTACGAACCAAAAATTCAGTGTTAAGTAATATGTAAGGTTTTGAATCACATTTGCGAGTAAACTGGCAAAAATTACCTTTGCGAATGTCCTGAAGAAAATTACTGTTCATGGTAAAGTACAAGAAGTACGTCTGCAACGTGATCTATTTGGTCGACTTCTTGCAGTTTCTATGGAACAACAAATTGACATTGAGAATGTTTTTCTTTTCCATTAACACCTGTGCCTCTGTCGTTGTGTCATTTGGATAACATTTAGCAACATTTCCAAACATATTTTGAAAATGAGAAGTGTATCAGGAAAACACTTGGTATTTCATAAATTAGATCGTGAAAGCAACCCGACTATTTCGAGGTCTAGATGAAGGTTATTTACATTGCCCATTACACGTAATATTATTGTTTAACTCCAACGAACGCGATACTAGACACGGGTGACAAGGTTAAGTCAACCTTGTTGAACTGGCATTGTTATTGTAACATTATATACATAATATACACCAACCCGATATATATAGAGAGAATACAAGACTGACTGACGCAATTGTTATGCGTACGTAGATTATAAGAATATACACTATGTAGCGTTACTATCTTATATATTCTTTGCTAAAGTTAATACAGAACTCTATAGTTACCTGGAGTAATATTCTATAAATAAAAGGAGTTCTACATGACGATCCTGCCATTCGCAACGTGTGTCGTGAGGCAGGTTTATTCCTAAAACTGAGAGCCGCTTACCGGAAGGGAGTAAAGCGGCAAATATCCAGAAGTATGGTCATCAGGGCGCAGGCAGCCGAAGTTTAGCAGCTCATAGGACAGCAGTTGCGGATGAGTAAGACATTTTTGTAAAATTGAAGTGATTGCGTGACTATTGAACAGTGAAGTATTTAATTTTACGATTTTACATTTTATTATTCAGCATATTATTATTTTTTACTATTTATTATTAGCATTGTTCTTACCATATTCTTACTAATCTATATTATCCTTAGCAATGTATTAGTACCATTATTATCGGTATCGGCGATTATTATTACGATTTATTTTTACACATACGATATCTATACCGTTATACTATGACTATTTATTGGGGGATCCATACGACTGAAACACTACGTATATATTTTATTAATTTTATTTTACTTTTGCTCTATTTTGGCACAGTATTTTATCTATTTAATCATTTTACGTCATAAGTCATCGTATCCCCGCAATACTAGTAAAAGCGAATCTATTTTATGAATGATATAAAGTGGGAAGAGACCTTGTCCGGGATACAGGACATAAAAATTGCTATTAACAACGAATAAAAAGATTTCTTAAAAAACAGACGCCAAAGGCGGAAAACATTAAAAAAGAAATTCGCGATAATTTACTAAACTTATACAATAAATGTATCAAAGTCGTTCGTTCAGTTTACAAAACTCTAAGCGATGAACAAATACTTACCGTTAAGAAACTTTTTACTTCAATAAGGGACAAAGTAATAAGAGCGTATCAAGTGTTGAAAGCCCTATATAAGATTCCTACTTCGTGTATCGAATATATTAACCCTGAGGTATTAGAAGAAGACATAGAAGAAGCCAAATCAGAAGAAGATACGCAAACAGATTGCAAAATGGCTATGACAAACGCTGAATTTTTCAATTTAGCAAGCAAAATGTTCCCAAAAGGATTCGATGGCTCACCCGATAAATTACAGACCGTGATTGACGCCCTTACACTCCTACGAGTAAATTCAGAAAGCCACGAAGCCAATGCAGTAGCCTACATAAAGACGAGATTAATTGGGAAAGCCAGAGACTTAGTAGAACCAAGTGACACCCTAACCTCAATAATAGACAAACTTAAAACAGGAATTAGGGTAGAAAGCTCACAAATGACCAGTGCAAAACTGTTCGGCCTCAAACAAAGCAACAAAGATAAATCCAGGTTTGCCACAGAGATCGAAGACCTGGCACAAAGGCTAAAGAGAGCCTACATCCACGAAGGAGTCCCAGTAGCAGTAGCCGAAACCTACGCTACAAACGCAACAGTTAAGGCCCTAATAACGAACTCAACCTCAGAAAAGGCTAAGTTGGTCATGGAAGCTGGAACATTCAACAATTGTCCAGATGCATTGTCTAAATTCTTAAACATAAACGACGAGACACCAGCAAACTCAGTGTTATACGCAAGGCCATTTTACCCAATCAAATGGCATGGCACATTTAGAAGAGGCAGTGGAGGTAATTATCGAGGTAGTTATCTCCCAAGTAATGCACAGTACGACAGACGAGAAAATAATTGGAGAAAACAACAGAGTAACAACAACAGAAATGATCATACCTACAGAGGCAGAGCTAATCATTATGCGAATAGAGCCAGGGGAAACTAGCAGTATATGCCTAGAGGAAACGACCGATTCGTAAGGCAGCTGGCAATAGAAGATAACCCGGAAAACTCCGAGGACCCTCAGCTAGGTCCAGCAAGGGGGTCGTAAATATCTTTAATTTGGACCTCACACTTTCGAACTTTGTATCTATTAACTCAGAAATGACCGGAAACGGCACGATTGTACTTCTTATAGACACAGGCGCGGACATATCACTATTCAAAAGAAAGAAAATATACCCACTGCAGGTAATAAGCAAAACCGAAGTCTGCAAAATAAAAGGAGTCACAGATGGGGCGACAGCATCAATAGGTACTACAAAAATAAAACTTTACTTCAGAGGATATCAAGTAATCCACAAATTTCATGTAGTCAACGACGATTTTCCTATTCCCGCAGATGGAATCCTAGGTAGAGACTTTATAGCAAAAAATCAATGTCACCTAGATTATGCCAACTGGATAATGGCCGTAAAAGTTGGAAATCGGTTCGTAAACATACCCATCCACTCAGGCCCATCAGAAGACATCCTCACAATTCCTCCAAGATGTGAAATAATAAGAAAAATAAAAAACCTGAAACGCTTAAAAGGAAGTTCAGTGGTTTTAAACAAAGAAATATTCCCAGGTGTTTTTATAGCATCCTCAATCGTTTCTGAAGAAAGTCCTTTTGTGAGAATTTTAAACACAACGCCCGAAAGTGTCACAATAAAAAACGAAGACATAGAAACAGAAAGTTTAGAAAACTATCAGATTTACAACATAGATACTAGAATAGAAAATAGAGAATCAGTCTTACAACAAGAACTAAATAAGCAGATACCAGACTTAGCAAAAACTGAAACAATTGCTCTATGTTAAGAATTTTCCGACATTTTTGCTCTAAGTACAGACAAATTAACAATAAATAACTTCTATAAACAAACATTAAAGTTGACGGACCAAAATCCTGTGTACATCAAGAACTATAGGCTACCGCATGCTCAAAAAGAGGAAATAAACAATCAAGTGCAAAAAATGCTAGAAGACAAAATTATTGAACCATCAACAGCTGAATACAACAGCCCGATATTACTCGTTCCAAAGAAATCATCAAATGGCAAAAAAGCGTGGAGATTTTGCGTAGATTTTAGGGTTATAAATCAAAATAAACTAGTGGCCGACAAATTTCCTTTGCCTAGAATAGATGACATATTAGATCAACTAGGAAGAGCCAAATTTTTTTCAACCCTAGATCTGAAAGCAAGTTTTCATCAGATCTCGCTGGAAGAAAAATCGAGAGATGTGACTACTTTCAGCACGGATACAGGAATTTTCAGATTCACCAGACTACCATTCGGTTTAAAAGTTAGCCCTAATAGCTTTCAGAGAATGAACATCGCGTTCGCAGGCATTACACCCGAAAAAGATTTTCTGTACATGGACGACATCATAGTAATAGGTTGTTCGAAAAACCACCACCTTAAAAATTTAAAAAGCGTTTTTGAGACATGCAGGAAACACGACTTAAAATTAAATCCAGAAAAATGTACATTCTTTCAAAACGAAGTAACATATTTAGGACACAAAATTACCAGCGCAGGCATTCTACCAGACGACTCTAAATACGATATAGTAAACAAATATCCAACCCCGAAGAATGCCGACGAAGCGAAACGTTTTATTGCATTTTGTAACTACTATCGTAGATTCATCCCTGACTTTGCACGCATTGCAAGGCCGTTAAATATGCTTACCAAGAAAAATGTTCAATTTAACTGGTCACAGGAGTGCCAAAATGCATTTAACACTTTAAAAGCTGCTCTAATAGACCCAAAAATTCTACAGTACCCCGATTTTAGGAAAGAATTTATTTTGACTACGGATGCATCAAAAGAGGCATGTGGAGCAGTTCTATCGCAGAACTTCGAGGGAAAAGATCTACCCATTGCATACGCCTCTAGAGCATTTACGAAAGGAGAAGCAAATAAGGCAACAATAGAGACAGAACTAGCCGCTATACATTGGGCAATAAAGCATTTTAGAGCTTATTTATACGGGAAGACATTCCTAGTCAAGTCCGACCACAAACCACTGGTTTACCTATTTGCAATGAAAAACCCATCGTAAAATTGACCAGAATGAGACTCGATTTGGAAGAGTTCGACTTCAAAGTAAACTACATAAAAGGGAAAGACAATGTGGGAGCTGACGCCTTGTCCAGAATCAGCGTGGACGAATTAAAAGAAATAGCCAATAAGTCCGTACAAGTATTAGCAATAACGAGGGCAATGTCAAGGAAAGATAATAAAGAAGAAACAAAAAATATTGAAAAACCAAAAGTTCATATTCCACAACCTAAAATTCTAGAAACCCTAGATAATTTCAGTATAATTAAATTACCTACGGTAAAATTCGACAATAAGCCCCAACTATCTTAGGATAGTCTTGAGGAGAAAAGGTCCATCTAACGCCGATAATTACGAAAATAAAATTATGATCACTAATGGTAATATGTCTCTAGCGACAATATTGTCTAAGCTCGAATCAATGGCTAGCGATCATGAAATTAATAATAAAGTGATACCCTGAAATTGTGGCACGAAAGGTTTGCTCACCGAAACAAACGGCATGTACAACATTTTCTAAAAGGGATCGGGGTAGAGGTAACCGATAGTGAAGAATTTTGTGGCGGAGGTGCGTTAGGTAAAAGCCACAGACAAAAATTCGGAAAAATAACTGAAACTGCGTGGAGGCCACAGAACTAATGACGTTTGTGGTCCGATGAGTGTCGAAAGTATCGGTAAAAAGCGTTATTAAGTTTTATTCCAAGATGACCTTACGACGTATCGTATCATTTACTTTATTCAGGAAAAATCAGACGTTAGACAGTATTCGGCTGAACAGATTTGAGACAATCCTGCGACATTTTCATCTAAATGACAAAAGTAAAATGAGAAATTTATTCAAGCAATAGCTTATATAAATGAATACCTCTTCTAGATCACCTAAACGTTGTTTTTCAGAAGTGTGGGGGTTAGAAGAAAATTTGTCAATATACGAGAGTATGATACCATATTCATAATATTCATTCATATAGTAAGCAGTACGCGAAGCAGTTCATAAAGTGCAAACATATTCGTTTTGGCTTTAAGAATTAGGCACTTTATACAGGTTCGGGATATCTACTGACGTTTGAACTTCATGCCGGCAGTCTCAGTTGAGTTACTGTATCATCTAGCAGAGATGGGCTATTGTGCTACAGCTACAATACAAGAATCAAGAGCCGCAAAATGTCATCTCCCTGAAAGGAAGTTTATGAAAATGCAACCAAGAGGATATTATGAACATCAGACAGATGCAAGTGACACTGTAGCTCTTATGAAATGGGAGGACAACAAGGTGGTTACGTGCATAACAAATTACAACACCTTAGATAGAGGAACATCTACGAGATACTCAAGAGATGCAAAAGAAAACAATAACAGTGCTACAGTTTAAACCAGTAGCGAATTACAATAAGGGATAAGGTGCTGTCGACAAGACTGATAAAGCTGCTTCTGTTCAAAAACCATTTGAACACGTTTTCAAGGCTAACGATTTAATTTGTATGATTTTTAACATTCCCTGTGGTCGCATTCCAAAGAAATTTCAGAAACCTCGGCGATACTCGTAGCGCCATCTCTAGTTACAACGTTCACTCATCGACATTCGACCAATCACAGCTATAATTTTAGGGGTCCCCAAAAATTCCGATCTTTATTAATCGAATTTTATAAAATCTAGCCAGCAGATTTCAACCAGATTTGTGTTAAAATTCATAATATTAATAATTTAGACAACTGATGATGCTAAGCTTTTACACAATTGCTCTTATATTTACGTTAATTTGGCCTTTACTGACGTAATATGACAGTAGTGCGGGTAAGTTAACGCACCAAAGTACGAGAAGACGACTCCATCTCACGTTCTAGAATTTAGTACCAACTAGTCTCTTGACCCTCAAACAAGCAAGCCGCGCTCCCGCTGGCATGTGGTGTTGAGAATCCCTAATCTCTCAAGATCTCTATTCAAGTGACATTGTGGTATACTGCCATTGCGACATCTCATCGTAGTCTTCTCAAGCCTACAAGTAAAGGTATTTATTGGCACCCGGCCATCTCTCTCAAAATTAAGACCCTGTAATAAGCGTCCCCATTGGAAATTGTCCATGGGGGTTTTATTCTCCGATCATCTCACAAATGGCAGTACCGAGCGATGTACTAAGCGTTCCCTCGGCATTGGTAAGTAAGTAAACTCACGTTTGCAATCAATCTCTTAGTCAGTAAGATGCTCTACTAAGCGTCTCCGGCTCCCCGGCACCCTGCCTGCCAATATTCTCTCAGTCAGTAAAACGCTCTACTAAGCGTCCCCGGCACCCTGCCGGCGAATATTCTCTCAGTCAGTAAGACGCCCTATTAAGCGTCCCCGGCATCCTGCCTGCCAATATTCTCTCAGTCAGTAAGACGCTCTACTAAGCGTCCCCGGCAACATGTCTGCCAATATTCTCTTAGTCAGTAAGACGCTCTACTAAGCGTCCCCGGCACCTTGCTTGCCAATATCCTCTATGTTTTATTATAATATAAAGCTTCCAGTGCTATTTCCACTACATGGATCTCAGCCTACCTATGCTACCTGCATAGCGTTTTTGGTATTCATTTTTGCGTGTAAACAACCGCATTTCACACAGGCATCCCTGTCATGCATATAAATGCATAACATATCAATCCACTACCAATCGAGTCATTCTTATTTGAAAGAAGTTGAAGTACATTGTATATAGAAGCTAACAAGAGACTTAGTAAGTGCTTTTAAGTGACTTTCCCTTGTGCTGGAAGATAAGCTGCTGAACGATTGAACGTTATTCATCAATTGGTGAATATAGTGTACATAGTAGCTTATATGTGGACTTTAAGGTAATATTTATCCTGTTATTATTGCTTGTATGTTACTGTATTTCATCTCAGAGTTACCTCAGCTAACCGAGCTCATACGGAGCAGTTCCACAGAAACTTTAATGAACCTTTAACTGTATTTAGCTGCAAGATAGTGTTTATATTCATATACTTGTTTAGGATTACAATTGTTTATGCAATGCTTTAGCTTTTAAGAGTATTATTCTTGTGATATTATGCAAGGTCGATACCTAGCATCGACTGATATTGTCCTTATCGTAGCACTGCCTACATACATTGATATAATGTTTATATTTTGTTTATTTATGAGTTTTCAGTTGTTTTCAGGTAAAATAACTTATTGAAATATTTATATAATGCTAAAGGTTTTTGTTTTATTTACAAATTCACTTTAGAACTAGCCCCTATGGTAAATTTTAGTGCCTATGAGCATTTTCTGTTTGTTTAGAAAATCAACCAAGATCGAATCTGAAACAGCTTCATCATATAGGACTAGAATACGTCGAAGGTGACTGTGACTCATTTTTGCCGATTTTAGGTTCCAAGCCCTTGGCTTTCATGAGAAAAGTAGATCCTTAAAATCAGATAAGTTATAGGGTCTTCTTGATTTTAGAATATCAATTGCGTTGGACTTGCTAAACAGTCACGGAAGACCTCCATCTCGAGGAAAACTTATTATGCAGCCCAGCCAAAACATAACATTTGATTGTCTCTAATGATACGGAAAGAAGAGGCAGCTACCACAGTTAAAGAATGCATCTTTTATATGTTTTTTGTACGCCCATTCTATTTCGGATTGTTTACCGTGCTTGGTTTTAGAACGGTAGGTTAAGTTCACTGGTTACTAAGCAAAAACGCGACAGTAAGTAATTTACTTACCGTTCAGCTGAACGGTAAGTAAAAAATATATAATACGTCGAAAAAATGCATCATCTTTAGAAGATCCTTTCTTGGAACATCAGTATTTTGTAAAAACTAGACTATTTTTAAAAAATGTTTCGTTTTTTTTCTAAATATGCTCTAAAAAAATACCTAAAATTGAACAAAGTATGCAAACAGGAGTTTTTCGTTTAAGCTCTTTCCATGATTGTCTTCAAACCACTTTTTGAAAACTTTATACGTCTTTTCATAACGATTTTTTGATTTCTCCGGAATTATAGAAGAGCACCCTATTTCCCATGCCTCTTAAATATCAGAATTATCGTTCTCAGACTCACTCATACTTCTAAAACACCACTGATATAATAATAGTCACGCGTTTGTCAAATATCGTGACATAAAGTAAAATTATTACAAACGTATCCACAGTAACAACAGAACCCACTTAAGGTTTAGTGGATCTACAGGGCAGAAATAATTATCCAAAACACAATTTTTACCATTTTTCAAGATATTTGCTTAGTCAATGTCTTTGTATTATTATGGCGTACAAAAAATAGTATAAGCATCTCGAACAGTAAGGAGTTTACCGATCTCCTCCAATATTGGCGACTTCGCTTCGCTCAGTCGCCAAACATTGTCGTTGATCGGTAAACTGTCCTTACTGTTCTTGATACTTAATATACTATTATGCGTGCGGACTTCATTTTTCTTCTAGATTAAAGAAGAAAATTATTTATGACTATCTTTTTCTTAAAACTAAATCACTTATGAGAAACTTACAAAAAAAATCTCAAATCAGAGACGTTTGTAACTTTATGCAGTAATGGGGCATTTTATGACAGTGGCACACACTATAAGGGGAGATCCTATGGCACTCGATTGACAGGTATTCCGTCCGGTCCTGATGCTTTTTGCGGTAAACGCAGTTTACGCAAATACATATAGTAATGTTATCAGAATATACTTTCAATAATAATTATTCTTTTAATTGTTTACTACCAATGTTATTGGTATTCGAGAAATATTTCATAATGTTAGTGTTGCGTCTTAAATAGACGGTCTTATTGATTTTGACAATTATTTAATTTTGCTTAACTAATACTTTTACAGTTTTCAACAGCAAACGCTACAAAAACAAACTCTTTTAAATTTTAAAGAGAATTTATAAACTTTGGTTTAACTGCGCCAGTTTGAAACTTTTAAGTGTTTGCTATATAAATGTAGCAAAATGTGTCGGAAATGTTTTAAGAAGTTGTCGTAATCGCCATAGACGAGTAATGTCTTGTCCTATTTGCGTTTCTGCGAAGCAATTGTTGTATAATGTACTTTTGTTAAGAAAACATGTTTTCAGTCAGATATTCAGGATAAAAGGAAGAATTTTTTTTCTGATATTATTTACTTACTGACATGGTTATTGTTCTTATGGAAAAGTCACTACTAAATTTATCCAACATGGTTTATTTACGCAATATACTGATATTTCACGCTCGTTTATAGAAAAGGAACAAGAAGCATTTCCAACCTACACAAACCGAATATTCCAAGAATCACTCTATGAATGTACGTGTTCGTATAAAAACGCACAAAACATTATTCTATACCGAGTATCGTGTAACACCACTTGAAAAAACATACCCGTCTACAAAACGAAATGTTATCTATGATCTCACAACATATTTTCACATACATTTGATCGCTGTTTGACATGTAGCCGATAAATGGCCATATTTTATTACGGCAGATCATCTTTCTCGATATGGCAATGCCAGACGTCGAATTACAACGGTGCGTCTGTTTGTCTGTGTGACTTGCCTTTTCGTCCATAATATTTTGGCTGCTTGTTAAGAGTTGACGTTCGGGAATTTTAATTGGCGAGTAGCAGAAAAAAATGACGAGACACTGGTCGGCGCAATTTAAATTATAATAATAATTAGGTTAGATTATAGACAAAAGCATCAATTAATAATTAAGAAAATAATGTCACTATTTGCTCTACTTAATACGATAATAAATCTAATATTAATGGAATACCTTAGATCTGTTTTAGTGTCTTTGCTTCGAACACCATAGAGCTGAATAAACAAACTGTAACAGTTGGCGTGATAATTGTATGTATCTGCTTTAAATTAAAATGAAGGCCGTCAATAAAACATTTTTTACTATCCCTATGCGGGATCCTATTACACTTACTCACTTCACCCTTTAGGAAAATCCTAAATCTTTGTAGCATGATTTTTGTCTCTTGATCTTTTTCCTCGATTTTGACACAACCAATTATTAAACTAATTTATATTCCGTAGTTGCTACATGAGATCACTTATGTGCTACAAATCCTCTAAGTGGCCTACTGTTTTGACCGCATTTTCGACATATCGATAATTTTTAGCAACTTCTCGATTAATTGATTTTCTTGTTCTAATAAAAATGTTATGGAGTAGAGCTGCACTGTTATAAAGCGAGATTACATTTTCACAGCTATATACCCCATATAAATATACCGACACTTTGCATCTTTGGTTTTCCCACCATTTATTAACCCACTTCGACTCCTCCACGAGACCCACTTGGTCGTTCTTATAAATGTTTTCTACCGCGTCCTGTTGTCCGTTTGTGCACCGGCAATAAAATTTCCATTTATTTTCCGGTTCCGAAGTTTATACGACGTTTCAACAATACCAAAAGCAATATTTAGACGTATATAAAGATCATCATAATAGCTCTAATGAGATAAAATATCCTCCAAAAATACCGACACATACATACACACGATGAAAGCATCGAAACAGGACCGGACTATTTTGTTCTTGGTATCTTGGTTATATTAATAAGCTACAGTTTTTAATAATAATTGATGAAGTTAGAAATGATGTTGATGAACACGTCTTTTATTAAAGCTAAAATTCATTAAGTATGCATTTACAGGGTATGCTATTAATTATGTCCTAAACCCTTACAAGAAACTACAAGTGCTGTCGGCTGATATCCACTTCTTTATTTTAAGTGAGGCATCCTAGTTATTATTGCTGATTTAAGAAGTGTCTTTAAGAACGAGTTCGACGATAAGTAATAGTATCAGTCTGGGACGCAACATTCCAGATTTATTGGTGTTTTTCTTTCTTAAACGTTTGAGCTACCTTTAACCTAGGACAAGGGTCATTCGTAAATTTTACAACGCTTGTAGTAATTCATGCGTTTTAACCTCCGGTTGGTTAGTGCATCGAATTGTCCACTTGAGTATTGTTGTCTATTAACACATCTTGGTTATAAGCTTATACGAAGAGCATCCAAAAATAATCTTATTTAAATATATTGCATTACCAAATACATGGAAATGTTATTTCTAACCTAGATTTAATCATACATCTTGTGCCTCTCAACTAGGTTTCTTGAAAGTGACCTCGGGGAGCATATCTTATAATAGACCAGCAGCGCAATACTTTTGCCAAGTCTGTTCCTCATCTATATTAATGACCGACCGAAACCAAAAATTCTGTTTACAGTTTTGCAGATGACAGTACCCTTACCTCCCAATTTAGATCAGAAAAACCTTTACCAGTGACTGAGACTTATCACCGCAAACAGGAGCAGATTACAATAATTAATCAAGATCTGGAGACAGTTCAAACTTGAGGCGACAGGTATTTGGTCCAGTTCAATGCAGCAAAATCCCAAGCGGACAGGTTTACCAAGAAAGCCAATACGGCAAGCCCTGATATCATTAAGGCAGGATCGACAATCCCTTCATCCTCGTCAATCGGGGTCTCGGTCAACAGCAATATGTCCTGGCATGACCACGTTACTAACATCACAAAATCAGCCTCGCAGAAGCTTGGTGCCTATTTTGAAACAAAAAACTGTATATACCTCAGTAACTGCTCTTGCTCTACAAAGCGCAAATAAGGCCATGCTTAGAATATTGCTTAGATCTGAGGTGTCGCACCTAAGCACACCCTAAAGCTATTGGATTTCATTTAGAAGAGAGATGTGCGTCTCGTTGGCTAGCCGGAGATGACATTTGGCCGAGATCTCCCTGTTTTACAGATATTTTCACAACATTTTCAGGATTGACCCACCTCATCCTGCCCCAGCAGAGGTTGTCAGACAGTCACGACAGACAGCAAGAGCGCAAACATTCGTCGTAGAACTAGAAACACCTAGAACATCGCTTTACAAGGACTCCTTTGTCTGGCGCACTGCGTCACTATCGAACTCACTACAAGGATATCTGTTTCCTCCCTAATTACAACCTACAGCTATTCAAGAACCGTGTCAATCAACATCTTCGCAAACACACTGCTCATCGAGTGTCATAGTGTATGTGCTACTGCCATAAAATAAGCAGTCGGTCAACATCTTAGAATTCCATTTTTCCTACTATCTTTTCTCCATATTTGAAAAATTTTGGTCTTCGTCACTTACTGCGTCACAATTTTCCGGAAAATAATCTAGATGTGAATCCAGGAAATGAGTTTTCGGTGGCATATTGCACCCTAGCACTTCATAGCAAGAAAGAAGTTGTGCTAGATCTCTGTAGTTTCCTGCTCTTTTATTGTCCAGAAAATGTAATGCAACCATCTCAAAGGAATTCCAGGCTTTTTTTTCTTTTTTTTCTAATTTGAGGACTCACAAAAATTCCCTGTTTAATTCTCGCATCACTGACTCTAGGAAATTTTTCCTTTAGCCTTCCATGTCCGGGGCCTTTACAAAATTTTTCATAAGTCCTAATTTTTGTGAAGTGGCGGTACTAGATTCTTGTCCGTAGAAACTAATGGTATATTAGAAACATGTTTGCTTCCTTGGTTGCTAAAGACTGTCATGGTGGTCATATTTTCTTCTCGTAATGCTCTGATCATGCTCTGTTCCATTCACGAGGAAACAATAGAATTTTGTATATCTTTGTGCCATACCAAGCAAGTTCGCGACAACTTTAAAATCTCCACACCTCTCGTATAGTAAAATTTCAAGAAACAATTATAAATTACTATATGTTTCCTTCATGTGAACCACATAAACAACTGGAACTGATGGCAATTTGTTTCCAATATGCACTAACACCACTTTAAGAGTGTCATTTGATGAATCAATAAAAAGTCTCCAATCTTTTGAATTATGGTTCATATTTAGGGTAACCATTAAACAAACCTTCAATATCCTACACACTACCAGGTTTTTCTCCATTTTTAAAAACGCCTTAAGATTTTCTGACGACTTCGTTCCACATAGACCTTAACTCTATCTTGGAGTAAATTTCACTGTTACATTCGACATGCCAATAGCTCCGCCTTTTCCTTGGACAAATCCAAATCCTTTATGAGATCGCTTAATTCGTTTTTTCTTAATTTTGTAGGGTCCTTTACCGGAGAGTCTGGCAAGAATATCTGGGTCTTTCGAAGCGGGTGCTTGAGCGAAACAATCTAGCATAATTCCACTAAAATTTGTCGTTTCATCATCATCAGAATCGACCGTGAATTTCTCAGGCAGATTAGAAATAAGTAACTCATCATTATTTATTTATTTAGCGTATGGGGGTTACAGTACGACAAGAATACGGCATTCATATATAAAATACAAAATACATACATACACAGAGAAAATTTAAAAATAAAAGAACAAACACAATTATTATGACAAACAATATGTCTACATCTAAATTGCGTAGCCATTTGATTGCCTCTGGTGTGGCTTTCATAAAATCTTCGAGGTCGCCAGGGTAAGAATGGTCAGGACATTTCGATACGATGTGACGGATAGTTTGCCGCGGAGATCCACAATCAAATTGTGGGGATTCTCCCTGTCCCATTTATGTAGGAAATCAGCATTTTCCGCAACCTGTTAGTTCTAACTCAGTTCAGCTTTGACCATAGTCGGCGCGTAGGTCAGATCCGTTGAAACCCTAAGTTGGTTCATCC